>APFE030670325.1:28065-50509 GCA_000404065.3 Pinus taeda | reverse complement strand
TTATGGCACTTTATGGGTATCAGCCACCATCCATCACATCATATTTAAGAGAAAATTCTAAGGTTCAAGCAATGGAACCTCACATCGAACATCAACAACAAGTCCTCCAACTCTTAAAGGATAAACTCGTGTTGACAGAGAATAGAATGAAACAACAGGCAGATCAACATCGCAGCGAAAGAAGTTTTGATGTAGGTGATTGGGTATTCCTACGACTACAACCATATAAGAAAATGTCCCTCAAGAAAGCTAAGAAGGATAATAAATTATCGCCAAAGTATTATGGTCTGTACAAGATGTTGCAAAAGATTGGTACTATGGCATATAAATTAGAGCTTCCTGCAGCTTCTCGATTGCACTCAGTTTTCCATATTTCATGTTTAAATAAGGTTAGAGGCGATAAGCTCCCAGTCCAAACAATATTGCCAGAACTTGACGAGGAAGGAAAAATTATATTGGAACCAGAAGCAGTCACAGAAACAAGAACTCGACAGCTACGAAATCGATCAATTTGAGAGTATCTTATCAAGAGAAAGAACTTATCTACTGAAGATTCCACATGGGAGGATGAGAATTTTATACAAAAGCATGCAGAACTACTCAAGTGTTGAGGACAACACTTTTTTGAAGGAGAGAGGTATGTTGGGTCCCTATAATACTAGTGACTACCCCATTACTATTGTACTTATACCCCTTATTAATATTGTTTTGCCCCGATTGTCCCCATATTATTATTACTATGCCCCATAGAATCCCTCTATTGTTATTTTTGTCGCTTTATATTATTATTGTTAGGTTAAATGGGTTATATTGTGACTCCTTAGACTCCTAAATTTAGAAAGAAGGTTTTGTCATTTGAATCATCCAATAATTGTTCATTTATGTAATGTAAAGGAGGTTGCCCCCTCGAAGAGGTTGAATTCTAAGTCGTTGATCTATCCTTTCTATCTTTTTTTGAGCTAGTTTCATAACATTCTTCCACACATCGAAGGGTTTGATTGCTACTTGGTGATATCCTAACTTCAAATTGATATTGCTGAAATATTTTTCCCCATCAGTTGGTCCAAGAAGTCATCAATCCATGGGATCGGGTACCTATTATGGATAGTCATCTTGTTTAGCACCCAATAGTCAATACAGAGTCTCCAAATCCCATCCTTCTTCTGTAGCAACACAATCAGGCTCCCACATGGCGATGAACTCGAACAGATGTGACCTTTCTACAACACCTCCTAAATCTGCCTCTTGATTTCATCGTTCTCCAGAATGGAGCACTGATAGATTGGTCCATTGGGAAGTAGTGCACCTAGGGTTAGATCGATGGAGTGCTTGACCTGACAATGCATAGGAACCCCCGCGGGGGAGGTGAAGATGTCCTCGTACTCCTCCACAACCTTTTCCATCTATAGTTGTCATGTGGAGGGGTCCTGTCTGGAGGTTGTGGCCACTGTCTTCTTATTTTATTAAGGGTGTATCATTAGGAAAAAAAATTACCAATTTTGGAAATGAGCTTATTGCATTGTTTTGTAGTAACCAAAGAGATGGTGGTAGGGGGTGCTACCTCTGGTATCTTGTACAACTTATTTCCCAAAGTAACAATAACAGCATGGGCCTTGATTCATACACAGCATTTTGCTTCCACAAGTATGGTTGTCCTAATAATACATCACAAACTTCAAGGGCAGCCATGTCCCATAATACCTCATCCGTGAAGGGCTTGATGTTGTATGTAAGGTGACACTATTGGCTCACGTGAAGATCCCATCCATGGTGAAGCCACCCGATGGTGTACGGTTGCGGATGTGTTGTGGTTGGTAAGCCTAGCCGCTTCATGACCTCTGCCAAAATGACATTCTTTTGGCTTCTACTATCGATAATGAACTATAGTAGGGAGAACTTTACCCACATTTGGGAGTGGACGCGATGCTCCTCCTCCTCTGGATCTTAAGGTTCCTCCTTTTGGATCTTCTTGGTGGCAACGGTGACATTCGACTCCACATCGATAATCTTCTTCCCTTTGTCATTCACCTTGTCGGGTTCTAACATAGGGTTGGAACATGCATCTAATTTTGAAACCTTTAGCTCGGCCGCTAGTGATTGCTTGGACCGACACTCACTTGTCTTGTGAGTGGAGCTCTTATGGAGCTCACACCACTTTCCTGTGTCCTTTCCCAGCTTCGCAGCATTGTTCTTTTCTTGCAGCTTTGGTGGGCTACCTTGGGCTGCCCAGCCCTGGCTTTGTCCTTTGTTCTATGGTTTTGGGGCACCTTTCCCTTGCTTCAGATTCACATGTCCAAAGTCTTGCTTCTTCTATTTAAACTTTTGCTCGACCTTGATGGCATATCGGTATGTCGTGCCGAGCAAGGAGATATTCAGGAATTCTATTTCTTCCTGGATGTACTTATGTAGGAAGCCATGGTATTTAAGTACAAAATGATGTTATGAATCCTTAACACCCAAATTTGTGCGAAAGGTATGGAAAATATTCGTAAAATCCATCACGTCTTGGTCCCTTCCCTACCACAACGTGGTCCACTTTATGTATTGATCCTCATAGCTTCCGACAGGGTAGTGCTTCTCCTTGATGGAATCCCATAATGAATTCCAAGTGGGTACGGCTGAAAATAGTGAGCATGCACTTTCATCCTTCTGCTCACAGTAGGATTGCCACCAGTCCTTGACTTGGGTGGTTGCTTTGAGAAGAGCGAAAATAATCTTTTCCCGTCTGGAAAAATCATGAACATAAAAATAACCCTTTATCAGATTTAACCATTTATCGACGGCATCTGCATCTATCTAACCCTTGAATATGGGGATTTCAAAATTAACTTGTACCTTAAATGGTGTGGCATTTTCAGAGTAGTTGTTGGAAGCCGATGCATCGCCCCTGGGTAGCCACTGAAGGATCTGGGCAAAGTTGTCCATCATCACATTACTTTGTCACACAAGGGCTTCTTCGAGCAAGATTCTGATAGGATCTCCTACCCCCTTATCTTTCTTTTCATCTGCTATGGGAGGCTATCAAGATTTGCGAGGCTAGTCTTACAAAGGTTCGACCATTTCAAGCCCTAACTCCTTATATCTCGACCTCGTTGGGGACATGCAAAGAAAAACAGAGAAGAAAATCAAACCACTCTAATATCACTGATCTGGATTTAAGTAGGAATGAAACAAATTACAAAGATAACCATAAACATAGAGATGCAGTGGAAATAATACTTCATTTCATTAATGTAAAATAATGAAATATGCTTACAAACAGAAATGGAAATAAACTAGCTAGGGCGATGGTAGCTTATATCTAAGAAGAGATGTGGTGGCTACATGCCCCTGAACTACCATACAATGAGGCTCAAGGGCCTTTTTATTATTAAACAATAAGAGCAAACCCTAAACAACAAAAACCCTAACCCAAGATGTAACACCAAGAGTTTATAGGCCTCGTTGGGGTTATTTGGACAACGAACTTCTCGGGGTCATGACCTGGTCATATTATCTCCATTTGACGCACATGATAACCCATTGGAAAGATCTCTCTGAGGACTATGATGGAAAAGATGATTTTAACCGAAGGGTTTGATGTTTTATGGAAGAAGACATTGCTGGCCAATGCGGTTATCTCTTCCTTAGTGAAGCCACCCGATGGTGTATGGGTGTGGAGGTGTTGTAGTTAGTAGACCCAACCACTTCATGAGCTATTCTGAAATGAGGTTCTTTTGGCTGCCATTGAGGATGATGAACTACTATAGAGAACCCTTCACTGACATGTGTGAGTGACAAAGGCACTCCCCCTCCACTAAGTCTTTAAGCTCATTATTCTAGATCTTGGTGGTGGGCACAGTGGAACTCGACTCTACATAAATTATCTACTACTTGTTACACATCATTTTATCACTTTCCCTATACTCCCTGTCCATGATATTGGAGGACCTTTACAGTGAACCCGACATGCTTTCTCATAATGAAGAAACTCCCAATATGTCCCTCTTCATGAGTAGAATAATTATCCTTTGCATCATTTCCCAAGAATCTTCCTTTTATCCCAATTTATAAGATGAACGCTACTGACCAGTTTCCTCCTCGCGCTGATTTGTAGAGATTAAAACTAGTGCTCATGTCATACAAAGTGACTGAACCTTTTTCTAGTCGTGTCGATCCTCTTTTCAAAGGTGTTTTAAATAAGGAGTTGAAGCTTCCATGTCTATAAGCTTTGTGACGGAAGTGTAGTAGATGTTTGGGCTCCTTTCCCCTATTAGGATGGAACAAACTCAAGAGATAAGACCTTCTCACATGATGAGAGGAACCATATGCCATCCATCCAAGCTATATAAACCTCTCTTTTTCCCAAGCAAAAGCTAGTTGGATTTTTTGAGTGAGTTTGAATGATGAGCAAGTCATCTATAGCTTGTAGCTTTCTAGTGTATGTTTGAGGGGGAATAGTGTGTTTTTGGTTTGGTTTGAGACTGAAGAGATAGAGGCATTAAAACTTTCATTGTTGGGGCTATCTGTGAAGTGCTAGCAGAAGTGTGGGAACCCGGATACGTCAGACAAGACCAGCAACATCAAGGCACCGGTTGTAATCTATTTCTGATTTATATAAATGCAACTATCAGTTGATTTCCTACATGAAATGTCATTTTACATCTTTATGGGTTAATGTTCCTTGACCTATTAAGTAGGTTGAATACAATATTGTATGCTATCACGTTTGTTTTTGTTGTTGTTTTCTTGTTTCAGTTATTCGAATCAAGGAAACGAAAGATAGTTGGGGTGAGGAAGTAAGATCATCACCAAGTGAAATATCGCTCTAAGAGGTAGGCCTTCTTAATCGATTCTAGATTAAGGATATTTTCCATACATTGTTTTTTTGTGGCTAGACCTGCTCTCTCGGGCTAGATAAATTGTTTGTGTCTACATTGAGAATTTACCTACACCCCAAGATGAACCTGCAGTAGAAGTTCGCAAGACCCAGAAATATGCGGAGCTCTGTCAGAGTGGTTGGAGATGGCCAATCCTAAACGACTTGGATCTTGGTTGGATCCACATGCACCCCCCATTCATCAATAATGTATCCCATATACTGAAATTAGGTCATGCCCAAAGTGCATTTATCCAAATTGGCACATAACTTGTGTTGTCACAGTGTTTGGAGAACCTGTTGGATATGGTGGAGGTGCTTTTCCCAACACTGGCTGAAGATCAAGGTGCTTTTCCTCCACGACCTTGTCCACTTGTAGTTGTCATGTGGAGGGGCCTTGTTTGGAGGTCATGGCAACCATCTTCTTCTTTCCTTGAGGGTGTATCATCAAGAAAAGAAATTTCCCAGTTTTTGAAATGAGTTGACTGCATTGTTTTGTAGTAATGAAAGAGATGGCAGTAGGTGGTGCTACCCCTGGTATCATGTACAACTTATTTCCCAAAGTAAAAATAACAACATGAGGAATTGACTCATACACAACATGTCGCTTCCACCAGTATGGTTGGCCTAATAATGCATCACAAACATGAATGGGAGAAAAGTCACACAATACCTCATCAGTGAAGGGCTTGATGTTGTATGGAAGGCGACACTGCTAGCTCATGCGAAGATCCCGCCGTTGGTGAAGCCACTTGATGGCATATGGTTGTGGATGTGATGTGGTCAATAAGCCCAGCCACTTCATGGCCTATGACGAAATGAGGTTCTTTTGGCTACCGTTGTTGATTATGAGCTGTAGCGGGGAGCCCTTTACCCACATCTTGGAGTGGAAGAGGTCGTCTTCCTCCTCTGGATGTTCAGGTTCCTCCTTCTAGATATTTGTGGTGGAAACGGTGGCATTGGGCTCTACATCAATAATCTGATTCTCTTTTTCATTCCCCTTATTAGGTTCTGACTCAGAGTCATGACATGCATCTAATTCTAAATACTTTAGCTCGACCACGAGTGACTTCTTGGCCCGACACTCACTTCTGTTGTGAGTGGAGCTCTTATGGAACTCACACCACTTTCCCGTGTCCTTCTTCGACTTCGCAGTGTTGTTCTCTACTTGCGGCTTTGGTGGGTTGTCCTAGGCCACCCCTCCTTGGCCTTGTCCTTTGTTCTATAGTTTGGGGGCACCTTTCCCTTACTTCGGATTTGGAGATCCAAAGTCTCGCTCCTTCTGTTTAAACTTCTGCTCGATCTTGACAGCATATCGATACGTTGTTCCGAGCGAGGAGATTTCCAGGAACTCCATCTTGTCTTGGATGTAACTATGTAGGCACCCATGTTATTTGAGTACCAAATGTAGCTTAGGATCTATGATACCCTAATTTGTGTGGAGGGTATGAAAAATATTGGTAAACTTTGGTATGTCTTTGTGCTTTCCCTGCCACAGTGTGGTCCACTTTATGGATTTATCGTCATAGATTCTCATAGGGTAGTACTGCTCCTTGAGGGAATTCCAAAATTAATTCCAAGTGTATGTGACTAAAAAATAGTTAGGCCGTACTTTCATTCTTTTGCTCGGAATAGGTTTCCCACCAATCCTTGATGTAGGAGGTAGCTTTGAGAAGAGCGAAAGTAATCTTTTCCCGATCGGAAAAATCATGAACAGAAAAATACCCTTCTAGTAGATTTAACCATTTATCTACAACGTTTGCATATATCTGACCCTCAAATATGGGAATTCCAAAGTTAAATTGTACCTTAAAGTGTGTGGTTCTTCTAGAGTAGCTGCTAGAAGTAGATGTGTCACCCCTGGGCAAACATTGAAGGATCTCGGAAAATTTGTCCATCATCGCATTCCTTTGTCACTCGACAACCTCTTCGAGCAAGATTTTGATAGGATCTCCTACTCCCTTGTCTTTATTTTCATCAGCCATGGGAGGCTTTCAGGATTTTCGAGGCTAGTTTTTCAAAGCTTCGACCAGTTCAAGCCCTAACTCCTTATATCCCGACCTCATTAAGGACATGCAAAGAAAAACAGAGAAAGAGAAGACTACTCTGATAACACTAATTTGAATTTGAACAGGAACGCAACAAATTATAGAGATAACCATAAATACAAAGATGCAGTGGAAATAATACTTCATGTCATTAATGTAAAATCTTGAGATATGCTTAGAAACAGAAATGGAAATAAACTAGCTAGGGCGATGGTAGCTTTTCTTTGAGATATGTGGTAGCTACATGCCTATGAACTATCTTACAATGAGGATTGAAGGCCAATTTATTGTTGAGAAATAATGGAAAACCCTAAACATCAAAAAACCTAAGCCTAGTAGATGAAGCACCAAATTGTGGGCCCCGTTTGGGTAAATTGGTACATCAACTTCCTACGGTCATAACTTTGGCATATGATCTCCATTTGACGTGCAAAATACCTCATTAGAAATATCTATCAAAGGAATACAACTTATGGATGAGAAAAACTTGTCTGTATACTGGTGTTGTTCCCAATTTTCCAAAAAAACGTCACTTAGGGCCTCAAAACGGCTCCACATGTTGACGACCCGAAAAACTGATCAAAATAGTAAACTGTGCTACAATTAAGGAAACTAAAAAATTGAAAGAAACAATGGTGGGGGTGCAAGTGGAATTGGTGGGTGGCCACCAATATCCACTTTGATCAAATATTCCATCAGAAACCCTAACAAATTGAGAATGTATCTACTAGAGAGAAATTTTGATTACAATACATATCAGCATATTCCTAGACACATGAATACATTAACATATTCATTAGCTAATTATGTGTTGGATAGATATTTGTGAAACATGTAGAAATTCCAAATACACATTTCTACCATAATAAGCAAGGAAGTACACTGTATACATACATGTGTGTGTGCGTTTGTGTGTGTGTGTGTGCTGGTAATGTTTGTCGTACATCAAAACCCCAAAAAAAAATATGTGTGTTCCAAATACATTGGTGGCTCGCAGACCTTATACATCTATAACTCACAAGCCTCAAAAATGTGGAATGCTAGACCTATTGACTAAACAACATGATGGTCATGGTAACAAGTAACTTCTTAGACTACGCGAGTCAGTAATCGGCGGATCCGATCTCATACCCCCATCGTACGCCTCTAGTATTGGCGTGGGACATCACCCATCTAGGCATAATCTACGATCACATGGGTCAATCCCTCGAGATTTCATGCGATCTCCTCCACATTGTCACTTCCCTCCTGATAAGGAGTGACCTTGAATTGCTGAGCAATGCGCCTCGTGATCGAAGAGATCCCAATAGGGCATTCTAGTCCAATATCTGCATTTTTAAAATCAAAATGTCATGAACACATATATTTCAAAAACAATAGAAAGCATCAAAAATTAAAAGTGTTTGTTTGTTACCTCCATCATCATAATCCTACCCCTCTGGGAGCGACATATCCGGATATCCACGGAAGATGGTACTGCAGTAAGGCCAATCCTCCACTACGATGAGCTATCATCGTAGCCACAACAAAAAGGTGGGCTTATATGACATCTGCCAGTCCCAAGTAATCCTAGGCATCAATGCACTCCCACAGACCATCCATGGGTCTTGTGGCATCAATGGTTCCACCTCATCGAGCTGGTAGTGGATCAACAAAGCCCACTCTAGAAAGAAGGTAACTATCACAGACCCGTAGCAAAACTTCTTCAGGTTTCTTGCCTTAGCTTTTGATAGTTGGCGCTTCATGTTGACTTTCATAGCTTTCGTCAAGGTGAAAATAGTGGGAGCCATGCAGTCAATAGCATACTAAAACTTCAACTTGTTGGTCTCATGCTGCTTTTGGGTCCGAGCCACTCTGTTGATGGTTAGCAGTAACACTCTCAGCATAAGACCTTGAATAGTCATAATCTCGATCTTGCCACTTTTTGATTTGAGTACTTGATGGCAATGTTCTAAAAATAGCATGGTAACACTTGCCCCAATTATCCTTGACCCATATAGATTGACTAGCTCCCCTCTCTAGGAAAGTCTTATGATGAAATAAATGTCTGAAGTTTCCAACTATAGCTCTTGGTCACCAATGATGAAAATTTCCACATTCATGTCCTAGACACTAATTAGATACTATAGAAATTTGGGTTGAGCCAATAGAACTGGTGTAAGGAAGAATTTAAGAGCCCACAGTTCCTCAAAGCATCCAAGAAATTTGGGTCATCCATTGCTTTGGTGTCAAAATGCTCATGCTGGCGTTCTTTCCAATCCACCATTTTTCATGATTTTTTCCCTGCAAAAACCATACAATCAAGTCAATAATCATCTTTGGCCAAAGAAATTTGGATTCAAATGGACAAATTGATCACAAACAAGGAAACCTTTTGTTCACAACATCGGTAGGACTGTTTTAAAAATAGTAGTTCCAGTGGCACAGTCGATAGTTTTCGCAATCCCAATCAGCGTGATTTTGTCCCTGGAAATCACACTGACCTAGGGATATTTTTTTTTTCCAAAACCTCGTCATGAAATCAAAAAAATGGATAAAAGTATGTGAAATATGTATGAAAATGGAGCTTAACATCTTGGCTCTTACCTGCAACTGATGGCTCAATGAATGACCTCCCGAATCTTCTGCAATCTACTCCAGAAAAATCAGGGCACAAGTGGGTAAAAATCTCTTCACACAAAGGTATAAAGGTAAATGGTAAAAAATAATTACTTTTGCCTCCTTATATTCATTTTTTCATGAAATATTAGGGTTTTTAAGTATTTTTGACCTATTTTCTCCTCAAAATTGGATAATGCATTTACCTTTTTGTGTAGTGACAGGTGACGGATTATCTATGATGGTACTGGACTCACGTTTCAGCTCTTTTCTCAAATCGTAAAACTCAAATGAAAATTTCGGAGAGTATTTTTCCCTTTTTGACTCATAAAAGAGAATAAAAATGGGGGGTCCACTTTCAAGCTCTTTTCTGACTCTTTCAACACAAAAATATTGTCGAGCTCTTGTCTTTTTGAACTCGTTAAAGGCTGCGAGATGTCATTCACCCAATATACATTTACCCCTTTTTCAGGTTGTGATGAACTATTTACGAAAAAGGTACTCCTTTACTAAAATGGTCAAGCGGTTCTCTCAGGTATCATTTTCTAGCTTTTCAGGCTCTAGAGACACAAATGTATGAAAAGGGCCCATGTGGAGTTTTCTTTTCCCTGTATTTTTCAAACTCTCTAAACATGAAAAAGATACTGAGTTACACTTTGTCAAACTCGCTAAACCATTAAATTACATTGGATTTGTCGCCATGATGATCGTTAGATTCTTCTTTATAGGGATAATTAAACTTACTAGGTCGGACTCATTCATAGTGCAAGCACATGATATCCCCTTCAACCATGCGAGAAAAAATAATTGGGGTACCTTCCAGAAATGTCAAGGGAAAATTGGAAATTCTATTGTTGAGGCTATCCATGAAGTGCTAACAGAAGTGTGGGAACTTGGATACATCGGAGGAGACCAACAACATTAAGGAACCAGTTGTACTCTCCTTCTCATTTATATAAATGCCACTATTGATTTATTTCCTACATGAAGTATCATTTTACATCTTTGTGACTTAATGTTCCTTGACGTATTAAGTAGGATGAATACAATATTGTATACTATCACATTTGTTTTTATTGTTGTTTTCTTGTTTCAGGTATTCGAAAGAAGGAAACAGAAGATAGTTGGAGTGAGGAAGCAGGATCATCACCAAGCAGAATAACATTCTAAGAGGTAGGCCCTCTTAATTGATTCTAGATTAAGGAGATTTTCCATATATTTTTTATTTGTGGCTAGACTTGCTCTCTCGAGTTAAATGAATTGTTTGTGTCCACACTCAGAATTTACCTGCAAAACTCGTTGCTTTCTCATTACCCTTCTGGGGTTCTGACTGAGAGTTGGAATATGTGTTTGACTCAGAATCCCTCAGCTTTTCCACCAATGACTCCTTGGCTTGACATTCACTTCTGTTGTGAATGGAGCTCTTATGTTACTCACACAATTTTCCCATGTCCATATTTGTCTTCACGGTGTTTTTCTTTGCTTGCATCTTTAGTGGGCTGTCCTCAGTCACCTCGCCTTGGATTTGTCATTTTCTCTACAGTTTTGGGGCACCTTTCCCTTCCTTCAGGTTCAAAGATTGAAAGTATCTCTTATTTTGTTTAAAATTATACTTAATCTTTAGAGTGTATCGATAAGTCGTATCGAGCAAGGAGATGTCTAGGAACTACATCTCATCCTAGATGTATGTGTGTAGACAATGGCGGTACTTAAGTACCAAATGTCACTCAAAATCCTTGATACCAAACTTCGTGTGAAGGGTATGAGAAGCATTAGTAAAGTGTGACACATCTTGGTCCACTTTATGTATATATCCTCACATATCCCGATGTGTTAGTACTACTCCTTGATGGAATTCATGAATGAATTCCATGTGGGTGTGATTGAAAATAGTGAAGGTGTACCTTTTCTATTCTTCTCACAGTAGGTTTCACAACAATCCATGATGTGGGGGGGCGGGGGACTTTAAGAAGTGGAAAATTAAAATTTACGTGAGTAGAAAAACCATGAACAAAAAGAAATCCTTCTAACATATTTAACCATTTATCTACAACGTCCACATCTATCTCACCTTCAAATATGGGAATGTCAATGTTAACTTGTACCTTAAAGTGCATGGCACTTCCAGAGTGGCTACTGGAAGAAGGTACATCGCCTTTCGGTAGTTGTTGAAGGATTTGGGAAACATTTTCCATCATTGCATTCCTTTGTCGATCGAGGGATTCTTCAAGTAAGATTTTAAAAGGGTCTCATGCCCCGTCGTCTCTCTTCTCTTATTCCATGGAGGTTGTCAAGATTTGTGAGGATGGTCTTGCAAAGGTTCGACCAGTTTGATCCCTCACTTGCTATATCCTGACCTCATTGGGAATATGCAAAGAAAAATAGAGAAAGAGTATACCACTCTGATACCATTGATCCATACATAAACATGAATGAAAAAAATCACATATATAACCATAAATACAAAGATGTAGAAGAAATAACACCTAATTTCATTAATCTAAAATACTAAGATATGCTTACAAACATAATAGAAACCAACTAGCTCAGGTGATGTTAACTTATCTCTGAGAAGAGATGTGGAGGTTGCATACCCCTTAAATGTGTTAGAATGAGGCTCAAAGGCTTATTTATTATCCAAAAATAATGGAAAACCATAACCATCCAAAAACTGCCCCATTTGGGTAAATTGGTACATCAACTTCTCGGGGTCATAACTTTGGCATACAATCTTTGTTTCATGCACACAATACCTCGTTAGAAATATCTATCAGAGGACTAAAAATTTCAAATGAAAACATAATTTATATTCTCAAGTTGGCCCATTTCTCCCCAAAAATGTTGTTTATGCCTTTGAAATGACCCTCGAAGATCATGACGTGAAAAACTGTCAAAAATAGTAAAATGTGATAAAATTAAGGAAACCGAAAAAATGAAAGAGATAGTGTTGGGGGTCAAAGTTGAATAGGTGGTTGGCCACCAATATCCACTTGGATCAAACGTAATATCAAATTTTCAAATGGAATGAATGACAACGTGAGTTTTAATTCTATTTTAATATTATTGAAAAAAACATTTAGAATATTGCAATTTAACTATCTTGATGATTATTTTGATTATTGTTTTTTTCCTTGAATATGGATGAAAATATTTAAGATAGTAATAGAGGTATCATTTCCTAGGAGTCCTAACATTCTTGAAACGAGAGACAATTTAATATTGCTAAGGTTTTTCATTTATTTATTAGTCCTATATAACCATAGACATGGACATGTCCATGATATTATTTAAGCAAGTAACCTTTATGGGTATGAATACATCTCAATTGAAAAAATAAAGAATTTATTTTAACTATCCATTTTCTATGTAATGTTAAAAATCTTACTCTAGGTAAGATAGATTAAAGTAGGAGAGCTTTGGTTATAATCAACCCATTCAAACATGTTCCCCTTTACTGTAAGGGTTTCTTGACAATAGATACAACCCACATTGTAACAAGTTTTGTTGAAGTGTTTTTATTAAATGCACTTTCATGCTCTTAATCACTTAATGGTAATTAGTAACATCATATCACTTATTTGTATAATGAAGTTTAATTTGATATTTTTTAGTTGACAAAATAACAATGCTATACTAGATGTTTGAGCTGATAAAACAATAATATCATACTTTTTATATGGTTGAATATAGTGAGTGGATACTGAATGGCTATCCAATTACCATTTGGGGAAGAATCTAATGTCATCCTTTCAAATGGAAATGTGAATTTTATTTCTACCCTTTTATAGACATAGTGATTATATTTATAGCTTATAATTTTTATTTATGCTCAGCAAACCATTTCAATTATTATACACATCTTAAGAAACTTTATAGTATATTTAATATAAGATTTTTGTAGTTAGAAACTACCTAAATTAGTTAGTTATGCAAAACAATGTGGCAAACATAATAAGATATTTATAATATAACATCACTCTCATTCAAATTAAAAAGTGAAAATTTTCAAACCTAATTACAATTGGCATGAATGATTTTACTAAAAAAAAAAAAAAAAAAAAAAAAAAAAAAAAAAAAAAAATTATATATGGCTATAAATATAATTCACTAGAAGAAATGTCTATAAAAGGGTAGAAATATGGAATATATATCAATTGAGACTTGTGTGATTTGAGTTGATTTGTGTTTCATCTTCCATATCCATCAAATTGAGAGTTTTTTAAACAACTTTTTAATCCATCAAGTGTGGTTCATGTTTAGGATAAAAAAAGTGAAGAAAATATGATTAGAAATGGTAATAAATAGAGAAGGAGCATAAAATATAAGAGTGAGTCACAAAAGGTCCTCATCAATCTACAGGGTGTGCTCTCCACCTAGTCTCAAATGGACTAGTCTTTAGTGTGACCTTTTGAAGTTTCTGTCACATTGAAACCTAGTGAAATATTTGTTGTCAAATCTTGATTTGTGTTGTTTAAACTACTTTTGTGATTGTGGATTAGACACTGGGACCTTCTATTATAAAGAGTTCACCTATAAAAATTATAATTTTAATAAATGAGGGTAGTATTCAAAACAAATTAGTTCCTAAAGTAAAACATAAAAATTTCCTAAAATTCACCCTTCAAGACTACTTTGTTTCAAATCCTAGAAGGGGACATATTTGGCTCTTTATCATCAGGTTCAAGGTGTAAGCTCCCCCTCCCTTGAAGCTCTTTTGGTGTCATCCATTAATCCCTTAATGGCTATTGAATTTCCTCTTGTTGTTATAATGGACATAGGTAGGTTTTACCTTGAGCCTATACCACATTATCCCCAAATATTTACAGTTCATCATGATAAAAATAGCTTAACTAATTAACTAATTAAGCTTAAAAAAATGGAAAATGAGAGGAAATTAAGGTTAATAATTAATCAAATAAATGATTAAAGGATATATATATATATATATATGTTGATCATATTATATTGGCAAAAATGTTACAGGCATTGCAAGCTTGGGTGGAGCAGCGAAGTTGTCTCGACGAGGCTTGTTATTTTCTTGATATAGTTCAATTGCAAGCTCACTACCTAGGAGGCTTCTCATGAGAGATGAGAGTTTGAAATTGAGAAAGCCATGAGAGAGTTGAGAGATAAATCTTCATAAACTGAGTAAAAGTCATATTGTCTTCCACCCCTTTATTGGAAACGAGATATGCTAATTTATTTTCCCTCCTTCTGGACTAAATGAAAATAATTGCTAGCACTTCTGTAATGATTTCTCCTAGTTGTTGAACACCATGGTCAAGACGCCAACAACTTGAGAATTTGTGTACTGGAAAGAAATTAAGAATGAAGTTGGCTATTTGAGTGATCACCTTTGCGTCTCCCTTTTATTTGGAGTGGAGATTGTGGGATTGTGCTATGATTATTCCTTGCATGAGTTCTTCCAGCTCGGCTATGTTATGTATTTCCTAGTCGATTGGCCTCTCTAAGCTCGAATGACCTCACCATGGTGATTGTGAAAATCCCTTTCAATGCCCACACATCCTCGGTTACCCTTGGAGGAACCATCATAAATTATCTTGAACAAGTTGAGTGGAGGAGAATACTAACAATCTAGATCGTTTAAGGTGTGGTTTGGTTGTTTGATGCTTGCGTTTGGAGGTTAGCCAATTTATACCAGTCATGAATTGTTTGGTCATATTGAGGGCCTTAAAAGTCACTTTCTTCCCATTTTTGGATGAGTATGGTTTCCTTTACATGTTTATGGAGAAGCATCTAGATTCCTTCCATTATTTGGTGTTTGTCATAAAAATTCAATGATTCCTTTCCTTAGAGATTGCCAAGATTAATAAGAAGGGGATTAGGGACAAGATTCTATTGAAAATGGGTGTTTTAAAGGCTCCCGAGCTCCATCGTTTTATGGTCTGAATGATGTTGTTCGATTCTTTGTCACCCTTGTAAAAAACTTATTCTATTCTTTCCCATAGTTGACTAGCAATGGGAAAAAAATCAAATAGATGGTCAATCGATTCCTGTGAGGATCAAAACATGAAGCACCACGAGGGGTAAACAAAGCCTTGTTTCATAATATTATCCCATGTAAGGATGCTCCTTATGATAAAGAGCTAAGTGAAGATGCCCATCTTGGGCCATAAGTGTAGGCCCATTAAATTCGATCAATATGGGTCCAGGTCCTGATTTTGGGTCTGAGAGTAAATGTTGTAAGCTTCTTTGACACTAAAAGTACTTGCATTTTTGAATCCTCACCATAAAATTCCTAGACCATTTTTATTTTTGGGTGTTATATGAGCTAGAGCCTCCTGTAGGCAGAAACCATTTGATTATGTGTCTTCCTCTTGTGCCATAATAGGGAGGATCCATCTACGTCTTTCGTGAGAAGGGTGTTCTTTCTAGTACTATGAAACTAATGCCCTATTTAAAGCATGATCTTGTTGTTCTCTTAGGGGGAGTTGTAGCTATATGCTAATATTGGGTGTCTTTTTCCATGAATCTGTCCAAAATATCTCTAAACAACCATCCCTTATTTCCCAAAAACTGTGACTTTGTACCATGGATCTATTTATGTTTTCCATTTTCTAGATGTGAGAACCCTCGATGGTTGATTTCAAGTAGATAAGATCTTGATTATCAATGTTTTGAGTGTGCATTGAATGACAGAGTCTAGGCCATGGTTCTATGGTGTTCTTGACCCATCTCCACCAGATAGTTTCTCTCATGACTTTGTTAACTTTTTTTGTGACTTTGTTAACCTTTTCTGGGTCTTTTAGAACGAGACCCCCTTGTTATTTTGAGAGGATGAGCATTCCCATTTGACCAATAACCATTTCTATTTGATTTGAGAGCCTCCTGAAAATAAATTATATTTTATGTTTCATAGATCTTTAAGGAACCATTTGGGTACTTCTAGGACAACAAAGAGATAAGAAGGAAGACCTTATAGGACTGATTTAAGAAGAAGAAGTCAACTTGATATTTTTCGAGGTTGAAATGACCAACATTTGATTTTGTCTTTTAACTTACCACAAGGCATTTCAAGGATGAATGTTTGGCAGAAGAAGTTGACAGAGGAATTCCAACGTACTTGGAAGGTAGATTACACACCCAAAAGCCAATAATTCACTTTATTTTTCTCTGGGTATGAAGGGGAGCATGAATAAAGAATATGAGATATTTGTCAAAATTGAGGGTTGGTCCTGAGGTAATGGAGAATGAACCCAAAATTATTTTTATGGAATGATATTCCCTAACTAAGTAGTGAATGGAAAGGAGAGTGTTGTCAATAAATTGTTGATGGGAGGGGGGGGTTAGTGTGGAATCTAATACAAAATAGGCTTCCTTGAGTAATGGAAACTTTTAATGCTCTACCAAATCCTTCTAGCATAAGGATGAAGAGAGAGGAAGAGAGAGGATCTCCTTCCCTCATTCCTCTGGAGGGTTTAAAGGGGTCTAATGAAGAGCCATTTATAAGGATAGAAAATAAAGTCGAGGAGATAAAGGACATGACCTAGGAGATCCAAGGAGGAATGAACCCAAAGGCATGCACAACCTCTTTTATGTAGTCAGAGTTGAGGTTGTTGAAGGCTCTTGAAAGATCCAACTTGATGGGAATGTCAAGTAGCTTCAAAGAGTTGATGGAGTGTATGGCTTCATGGGAAAGAATGATTCCATCAAGGATCTACGTACCTTCAACATAACTCGATTTATCTGGGGAGTGAAGGTATGGAGGATGGGATTTAATATGTTTGCAATGACTTTGGAGATAATTTTATAAATTACATTGCAGAGTGCTATGGGCATGTACTTACATATTGTGGCATAATTATATTCCTTAGGCACTAGAGTGAGGATGGTTGCATTGAGGGCCAACCTAATAGAATGTCCTACAAAATATTTTGAAGATGTGATTTTCTCGTAACACTCATACAATGGGGATGCAATTTTTTTGTCACTAAAAAAATGATACCTAGCCCTTTCTAACAAGGTGGACCTAAATACACCAAGTAATATTAATTTTAACCATAGTAAAATCGCTTTCACCATGGGAAATAATTTTGTAAACAATTTTTATTAAATTATATATGATTAGAATTATAAAACCCCATGGGAATAACTGAATAAATCATTATTTATTTAATTTTCTCTAGGAATTAGTATTAAATCATTATTTGATACTTCTTCCTTTTCACATTTGATTAAATCACCTTGGAAGAAATAAACAAATCACTATTTATTGATTATTCCTTAATTATGTTATTGGAATAATTGTTAAATCACTATTTAATAATTATTTGAAGTTCACACAATTCTCAGTCCTCACGAAAGAATTAATAAATTATTTTGTTTGTAAATTATTTCTAAATAAATATATTTGACCATTTTGAAGATGTTTTCCATCTCCAAAAAATATAATAAAATATTCCTGATGGTTAGATCCTCATTTGGTTAATATCGATTATTATTTTCTATTTTTTTTATCAACCCAATACTTTGTTAAAAATAGGAGGCTTTTCCATTCATTCTTCACCATGATCATTATCATGGTCACCATTATCATTTTCTTACACATGAGCTCCAACTTGAGTTTCGCACATTGTTTTGGTGTTTTTATACATTGATAGATAGAATCAATTACTGAAGCATCAAGTATATCAAAGGACCCATCCCATGTAGGGGAATTTGTAAACCTTTTTCATAGATCTCCTTCACTAGGTGTTATCAATAAAGATTATTATTCATTTTAAGAGTCTTTCCATTTGGTTATTACATTGAATATATATTGTTGTTTGTTGTTTTAGATCGCATATGTCCTTTTATTGCAAGTTTTTCTAGTCTTATTGTTCAATATATGAAGCGTAAGAAGCCACAAATTTTTGTTAGGTTCATGTGTCATGAGTGACTTAAGTGGAATATTTTTGGTACACATTCCAAGAAATTTCATACTAACAAAAACATATGGTACGTGAATAGTGGTTGTTCCAAGCATATGATTGGGGACAAAAATAAATTCGTGTCTCTAAAAGAAAAGGACAAAGGGAACAAAGTGACATTTGACAACAATGCTCTGGCAATAATTAAGGGTAAGGGCAGAATGAGTCATGATGAAAATACTAAAGCTCAAAATGTGTTGTATGTAGAGGGTCTCAAGCACAACCTAATCAGTTTGAACAAGATGTGTGATAACAACTATAATGTGAACTTTTGGTTTAAAGACTATGAGATATGAAATGAAAAGAAGGTAAATATGGTGGGAAAGGTAGTCAAAACAAACAATAATGTATATTTGTTTGATGACTCTAGAGTAATATGCTACTTGAGTAAGACAAACCAAACATGGTTATGGCATAGGAAACTTGGGCATATGAATTTTAACATGCTGATAAAAGTCGGAAAGATAACAGTTGTAAGGGGATTGTAAAGGTTCTCAAGGCTCGATAATTAAATCTATAAGTCTTGTTAGTTTTGTAACAAGACAAAGACTCAATTTAAAACAAATGAGTTATCATCATCTAAACCTATGGAGCTTATTCACATTGATATATGTATTTGTACTAGCACAAAAATCTTAAGTGGAGAAAGATATTTTATCTTACTTATTAATGACTTTACCAAAGCCACATGGATAATGCTCTTGAAAGAAAAATAATAAGCTTTTAATCATTCTAAAGCATTCGAGGCTCAAGTGGAGAATGACAAAGATCTAATGATTACATTTTTAACCTCAGATAGAGGTGGAGAATGCACTTCAAGAGAACGTGAAGAGTATTGTGAAGAATATGGTATAAGGAGGTTGTATTATGTGGAAAGAAATCCTAATAGAATGAGGTAGCATAGAGAAATAAAAAATTAATTTAAGAGATGGCTAGAGCCATGATGGATGAGGTAGATGTACCACACACCTTCTAGAGAGAAGCATCTCAAACAATAGTATACCTAGTAAATAGAACATAACTTAGGCCTAAAAATGGTAAGACTGTTACAGATCCATTTGGGAGCATCACTCCCATCATTCAAATTAGTACCATTAGGGCTCATGAAACCTTAATTCAGTTGCTACATGCCTTAGACAAGTTACCATTTTGAATGCCTCCTTCCCTGAGAGTTTCTTGGCTTGAATCCCTCCAGAAATGCCTCCTTGAGGGACCAACGCAGCCTTGGATAGGGGTAAGTGCTCTTTAGTGTAGGTAGGCCCATGTCAGGGTGCTCTATAGAGCACCTAGGTGCACTTTGACCTGTGCTAGGAAAGATTAAGTGAAATTCACATAGGGTTCTGGGAATATTCTTATACTTTGGAGTGATCTAGAAGATTCCCACACTTACCATCTCCTATGAGCTCGAAATGGGATAGGGAATGAGTTAATTAACCTCATATCCTCTCATCCCTTCCTCCATGCAAACTAACTCTAATTTTGAAAGGCCATTCAATACCCTCATTTATGACCAAACCTCCTCCATTTGCCTATAAATTGAGCACTCATCTAAGTGATTAGGGGATGGACTTTGAGAATTTGTAAGGAGATAATGTTGGTGATGGGCTCTAGTATTGCAGAAATAATGCTGCAACTCCTGGGACTCCCTTCTTTACTTTTATCAACCCGGTTGTTCATAACAAACTTGGAAGCGATGGTGCTGTATGCACAAGTACTAGCTCTTGTCGTAGTTGTCACTTGGTCAGCTGGCACAAGTCCGCCAGGGCTTTAGCCAACTTCTATAAGCTCTTAGATGAAGCTTGTAAATGACGGATGAAAGCTAACTCAAAGGGGAGCTAATCTACTTGCGGAAAGAAACTGAAAGAAAAAGAGGAATGCAAACCCTAGCAAACCCTAATTCTACCAGCTAGTTCTATTGATGCAATAATGAGAATACAGACTGCTGAATGAGATTCCATTGACTTCAAAAAGGGAAAATGCACATGTCTTAGTCTACTTTTGTTCTAGAAAGTATCTTTTTGTATTTTCTTGATTAAGTGTCAGTTTTCACATGCATATACTTGAACTGTGCTTCATTGTGCAGGAGTGGACCAAGGAAGAGGAATGCTTGGAAGTAATTAGAGGGGCTTAGAGAGGGTCTAAGGGGTCCCTAACACTCTTCCCTAGAGTCTCACAAGGTTTGGCTATCAGAAAACCTCACTTGTGAGCTTCTACAGGAAGTCTGCAGGGGTTCTATAGGAAACTTCAGAATTTCTACAGGAAACTTGGAAGTCGGTTTTTAGGAGGTGGATGAGTGAGGGAATGTGCATGGATGGATCTAGAGGTAGGATAGGGGTCTAAACATGGCCTAAGGACTGGTGGGAGGTTTGGTGGAAGGCTGACTTGGCTCGAAGATGATTAAGGCAATGATGAGCAAGAAGGTAAGGTTTCGTAGACACAAAGGATAGATGGGAAAAAGGGCAACTTAGCTATGAGACAGAACAGGAGGCTTAGATGATGCTTTGGGAGGATGGATGAAGGAGGAGGATACCCTGCATGGTGGGCTTTGATCAATTCTACAAAAACCTACAAATGATCAAATCCTAAACTAATCTATTCTATCCATCAATCAACATAAATGAGAAGCAACTTTATTTGGGAAGAAAACCTTGTACACCATCTATGTAAGGAAACATTTCAGATGTCCAAACCCATGACTAATCTCTACAGCTAAAACAAGCACACTAAAAGATTGCATAAGCAGCAAACTAGTGTTTTTGTGAGGCAGCACTGTTTCCTCAATTCCAGCCCCAAATCCAATCAGGCCGATGTGAAACCAGGAGTGTAGATGTCTCTTTTTCTTGGAGATATTGCTGTTATTATTCTACCAAAACATCTAAACCAAAACCATTCATAAACAGTGATCTATCCTAGCATCATAACAAAATCTACTTAACAGCAAGCTGTTCAAATGCATAAAAGAGAAAAACAGTGATACGTAAAGAAACACAATGATACAGAAAGGAGATCCTAGGCTCTCAATTTGGGCCCAACCCTGAGATCTTTGGCTCCTATGAAAAACTCAGACTTGTTAGGAAACCAAACTGCTTCTCATTATTCAAAAAGAGTCATAACAGTTTTGCCAAAAATGGCTACAAAAGAATGAAATAGAGCTGCTGCAGCACTGGAGTAGAAAGTACATAATAGGTTCAAAAGTCTTTTTATGAAGGCTGAGGCCTCAACATTTATAGATAACGAGGGACCTAGCTTGCCTCCTCAATCTGTGGAACTCAGCTGTCAAACTGTGAGTAAAACAACCCCTTTCTAAATGCTGATTGGCTGCCTTCTAAATTCGGCTCGGTGGTCTTTGGAGCTCGGAGCTGAAGGTGAGAATCCCGAGGAAGGGTCATTGAATGTCGTAAACATCCCTCCTTCAAGTCCTAATTTGAGGCTTGGATGCCTTATAGCTCATGATTACTTTGACTTTTCTCCAATACATCAAAAAACCTAAAATAGACACATGTTAACCACCTAGGAAAAGTAACTTCCCTTATTTGTACCAAAGACACAAACATACTAGAAATAATGCATAAACTATAGAAAATGATGGATTTGAACAAGGGCTGAAAAATGAAAATGAGGCCAAATGAGTCCAAATTGTTACCAATTTTGGGGCTCATCATCACCCCCTTGCTAAAAGGGTTGCTCATCCCTGAGCAACTAGTCCAGCTCTTCATCATTCATTGCTTTGATGGCCACTCTCACATCCCAGGATTCTGAAGTAGTGTCCTCAACAATGTCATGAAATCCAGCCTTCCTCTCCACTTCTTCCCACTGCTTATGCTCCTCCTCTTCTGATCCTCCCTCTAATAATCCCAACAACAAGGGTGGACTTAGCTTGAGGCCTATCCAACTGGCTTGGAGGTTTTGCATAGACTTCTTGTAGAGAGGTACCCATGCCAGGGCCTCCCTCATCCGAGTTCGAGTGTGATATTCTCGAATTTTGAGGCTGTGGGACAATGTGTTCCACC
>APFE030670325.1:0-27484 GCA_000404065.3 Pinus taeda | reverse complement strand
AAACAGTGGCACCGTAAACTTTTGGGGAATAATTATGCCTGCTTCCAAAAAGTTATAATAAGAGCCCAAGTTGGGCTGTGGGCTTGGCTCCACAATAACATCAGGTTTCTCCTCCTTTGGTGGTGACTTGGCTGCTCCCTCCTCCTCTGGTGGTGACTCAACTGCCTTCTCCTCCATCTGCTCAGTTTCCTTGAGCCTAGCCAGAGTTTCCTGTAGAATGGCCTCAACATCCCGTAGAGAGGCTTGTGAGCTCATTTTTTCCACTCTGTCCTTCCATGAAGATGTTTTCAGGCTTCCCCTCTCATAAGTGATGGAGGCTTTGGAGGGGGACTTATCCCTTGGTGTGGTAGGAGTATCCACAATAATGATAGGTTCTTTGGATGGAGGCTAGGGTCTGCCAGTCTTAATTCTCACACTCCTTCTTGCTTTGAAATACAAAGGAGTCTCCCTTTTTCATTTTTCTTTTCGCTTGGGAGGAGTACTTAGGGCGGCCAGCACAGCTACTGCCTCCCTAGCTAGGATTTCAGCTGATTTCTCCTGTTGTTGTTCTCCTTTTGGACTTCCTGTAGAAAGTCCTATAGTGGTTGCTTTCTCGCTTCCTGTAGAAGCCATTTTCAATTTTCTTGTAGAGGGACCTTGCTGTTTCCCTGAAGGAATTCTCTGCTCCCTCCTTCTAGGACCACTCTATTGCTTCCCTGTAGGAGAACTTTGTTGCTTCCCTATAGGAGCACTTTGTTGCTTCCCTATAGGGGTACCCTATTGTTTTCCTGTAGGAATCGAGGGCACAGTTTTAGCCTGCTTGGCTGCGGGAACTTTTTCTTTCATCCTGGCTGAGGTAGCCTTAGGGGTGCCCTTACTGTCCTGGACTTTCTCAGTCCTCTCTGCCCTACTCTGTAATCGTTTTTCTCTGGGCGTTGGGGCAATCCCATCATCCCCTGTTTTGGTAGCTTGCTTTACTGGTGTTCCTTTTTGCTCCTTCTTGGGAGCTTTGCCCTTGGTGTCTTGTCTTTTGATCTTCTTCTCAGCCTGAGCAGGCTCCTTCTCTTCACTGCTAGAGGAAGTAAGCTCCTCAGCTAGAACTCGGATGTCATCATCCTTTGTCATATTCCAAAAAATATCCCATGAGATAGGGACAGTGAAAGTGTGGAGTGCATCTTCCACGAGGAGCTTTATAAGCCCATGATGTGCTAACTGGTCCGGTGTCCCTTCTCTGAGATTGGTGGCACATTCAGTCATGGACTGCAAAAGGAAGTATGGAATGCTCAATTTCTACTCCGAGGGGAGGTCCATGTGGTGCCTGAGTTCTGTGAGCAGCCGAAAGTGATAACCATATATGATACTAAACCGCCCCTCGCAAGTTATATACTTCATAATTTGGAGGCTGACTTCACTCCAGAATGGATGTAGGCTAGTCCTCCTCACTCCGTTTTTATCCTCTGAGAATTGTTCTTCAGGCAAGAAGAATTCTTCTTTAGCCTTCTTACCTAGTTTCCTTTCCTCCTTATCCCACGGGATTCCCATTGGAAGATCAGTCACCCTGATGATGAGCTGCGGTGTAGGTCTGAGGGATAATCCCCTGAAATTGACGATGGCCAATGTTTTTGACTTTGGCTCCAGGGACTGAAGGAATTCTTCTGTAATTTCATCGTCGTTCCCCTGGAGCTTGTCACAAAATGACATCCACTATGCACAGGAGAACAATTCTACCACCTCAGGGGTCTCCAGTAAATTCTTTGAGTCTGATGGTTCTTTACGAATGAACCCGCCCGGCATGATCAAATTCTGTGTTTGCGCTCTCAAACTGAGAATTCTGAGCAGATTCTTTCCTTAGAGCAGAAACAAATAGACCTTTGGTCGATTTCCCTACTGAATTTGCCTGCTCAGATGTATAGAGGAAGGATTTTGAGGATTTCCACTCGGAGCACAGAGCTACGTCTCGGTTATACATGCAGTGGTAAAAAAAATTGCAGTTTTGACAGTGTTTCGGCAGGGTATCACCCTCTACAGGAGGGAATTTTTATTTATGCGTGAAGAAAGTTTCTCATGCAGATGACTACGACGATTCTAGCAGCGACGCATATATCAAACCAGACAGAATTTCACTTGAATTTTCCTACCCCTTTCTACGTCGATTGTACCACCTTTGAAAAGAAATTTTCTTTGCATGGGGAGGTTAAATTCTGCATACCTCTGAAATTCGCCACCTCAACATGAACAGTCTGCATTGTTGCGGATGTCGCGTTTCCTGTAGTGCAGTTTCCTGTAGGAGTTCGTTCTTGGCTTCTAGAGGAGTTTACGGCAGCGCAGGACCAGTCTGAGCGGCAGCAGGACGCTTGAATCGGGTAGAAGACTTCGGGTTAATTTCTTGTAGAGGAAGAGGATGCACATTCAGCTCGGAAACAGTTGTTTTATAAATGATTGCAGTTTGTCATAAAAATCCACTGGCCGATTTCGAATTGCTGCAAAATCCATGGCGCGGGGTTGAGCTATCCCTGATTGTCCATTGGCCGATGTCATCATAATCATATCCCAGCGCGCCCCTGACCGCTGAATTCTCCCCACTGGAGTGACCGTCGCCAATCTTGTCATACCTCTGCTTCTTCCCGACTGGACATTTCCCACGTGCCAATTGTTCATCCTTCCTGCACAATCGATCCAGTTCAAATCCTACGAGGCCACTTGATGGGCTATGGTGGCCAGTTGAGTGGCAACCAGCCTTGTTCAATCCGCCCATTTTCAAAGTTGTGCACATTCAGAGTATAGTTTATGCTATGGGACGAAATAAGGTTAGTTACTTACCTGTGTGGCCATGGATGTGATTTCTTCCAGGGTTTAAGACGATGGATGTCGGGTCTGCATGCTGCTACTCTGTGGTTAGGTGCTGGAGCTTCTCCGTATTGGCTGCTGCTGGTTGGGAGTCTTGGAGACCCATTCCTATGGTGGCAAACATGGCATGCACCGATCCTGTGAACTGTTGATGTCTTCGTGGCAAGTACTCCATCTAGATCAGCTCCTACAGGATTCCTGTAGGACATCCAGTAGTTGTTTCTCCCCCTGGGGTGAATACTGACATAATTAGACTTTTATTAAATAGGTGAAAGGTCCTGAGGTCGCCTAACAGGTGAGCGTTCGAGCCTCAGGAGACCTTGTTTCTGAAATTGAAAAGAAATACAATTTTCCTTATTTGAAAAACAGAGCTTTCTTTGCATGTGTAGGTATGCTTGCTCAGATTGGAGTTGTGGTGGTGAAAAGAGGTGGATCGAGTGGGGAATGATAGAGAAGGGTGGTTGCATGCCCCCTTAGTCAACTTAACACTCCAAATCTCTCCTTGTAGTTGATTCTAGCCCACTCAAACGTTCTACAGGAAGTTTCCTGTAGAAATACAGAACTTCCTGTAGAAAGCCCTGTAGCTTCCTGTAGAAGGCCAAACCACAATCTGATTGCACCCAAAATTTGCAAAAATGAGTGTTCATGGTGGATGTGCATGAGAGACTATCTGGTAGCTTGATAGGAACCCATGTGTGTGAGTTGACAGTCCTCCTTTGGTGCACTGTATACCTGCAAAAATTCAAAGATCAACTGTTTTTTTCTTCTTGTTCTCTTTTTCTTTTTTCTTCTTCTTCTCTTCCTTTTTTTTTCTATTTTTTTTTTTAAGAGATAGCAGGGGTGCCTCAATGAGGTTTTCACCCCTACCGTCTGCCCCGGGCACCTTGAAAAGTTTTTCACCCCATGATCTTTTATTTCCATTCTCTTTTTTTTTAGAAAGACAGCAGGAGCACCTCAATGAGGTTTTCACTCCTACTACCTGCCTTGGGCGCCTCAGAAAGGTTTTCACCCAAGCATCTTTTTTCCTCTTTTTTTTTTTTTTTTTTTTTTTTAGAATATGAAATGAGGCTCAGGGTGTGCCCAAAATAGAGGCAGAACCCTTCTCTATGACCAGCACTGATTTTTCCATAGTTTTGATGAACTCTTGCCTTTACAGAGGCTTCCTGTAGATCTTGAGTCGATGTCCATTGACAAGCATGGGGATGGCTTCTTTATCAATAGTTCGGATAAGAACAGAGCCATTAACATTACATTTTTCTACTGCATATGGTCCCAGCCACCTCGTTCTCAGTTTTCCCTTGAAATACTTATGTCTGGAATCATATAGCAGCGCCCAATCTCCCAGCTGGAACTGTTTGTCATTGAGGTGCC
Source organism: Pinus taeda (assembly GCA_000404065.3). Taxonomy (NCBI): domain Eukaryota; kingdom Viridiplantae; phylum Streptophyta; class Pinopsida; order Pinales; family Pinaceae; genus Pinus; species Pinus taeda. Next base: position 23,287 of record APFE030670325.1, on the reverse strand, counting down.
GGTCATGCCACACCTTCCTCTAAATTTGAGTCACTTTTGAGTGGAGGAGGGCCTACATTTGAATTTCATCTAACCCATTCAGCTGCACTAACCTTTCTTGTCGAGCATGACTGAGGTCTAGGTCCAACTGAGCTACCATTCTCAAGGTGTTGTACTCAAACTCGATTGACAGCAAAGCTCTCTTTCCATAGACCAGCTCATAGCGTGTGAAACTAGTGGTGGTCTTCCAAGTGGTGTTGTAGGCCCAGGTGGCCTCAACCAGGCGATCTTCCCAATCTTTTCTGCTGCTTCTCACCACCTTGGTCAAGATCCCCTCTAATGCTCTGTTGGTGACTTCCACTTGCCCATTCACTTGAGGATGATATGGAGTGGAAGTCCTATGCTTGATTCTATGATGAGCAAGGAGATCTTTAATCAAATTGGAGGTGAACTGGCTTCCTTGATCGGTGACTATCTCTCTTGGGTAGCCAAATTTGTAGAAAATGTTTTCTCTCAAGAACTCGGCCACCTTTTCTTCTGTTGCTGCTTTGATTGCTTTGGTCTCTGCCCACTTTGTCAGATAATCTGTGCACACAATGATGTAAGACCTTTGCCTTGAAGGAGGGTTGATAGGGTCCACAAAGTCCATACCCCACTTCTCAAATGGCTCAAGAGTCACTGAGGTTGGAGAGGCATTTCATCCCTTGGGGTTGGTTTCCCCATCCTTTTGGCATCGGTCACATTGGCTGATATATCTTCTGACATCTGCATGAAGAGTGGGCCAATAGTAGCCTGCCTGTAGAATCTTGAAGGCAGTCCTCTTGGCTGCAAAATGTCCTCCAGAGGGTGCATCGTGACAAGTTAGGAGGATGTCAAAGACTTCCTCCTCCCTTACACAACGTCTTAAGATTTGATCAGGGCCAAGTTTGAACAAGTTGCCCCCGATCTAAGTAAATGAGGCACTTTTTCTCACGATTCTGCTCTTCTCCTTTGAGGATAGATGTGGAGGGAACTGTGCTGAGACCAGATAGTTTGCTATATTAGCAAACCATAGGAAGAGTATGGAGATGGAAAACAAATGCTCATCTGGCATCTGGTCATCCACGGTTCCTTCTTCACCTGCAGGCAAATCCAGTCTAGACAAGAAGTCAGCAACAACATTTTCTCTACCTGGTTTATCAACAATGCTCAAATCAAACTGCTGCAATAAAAGTAACCATCTAATAATATGAGCATTCACATCAGGCTTATTCATTAAATATCATATTGCAGCATGGTCAGTATGTACAAATGTTTGATAGCCAGTGATATAGTGTCGGAACTTGTTCAAGGTATGGACCATAGCCAGGAACTCTTTCTCGGTTACCGTGTAATTCATTTCTTCCTTGGATAAGTTTTTACTGACAAAGTATATAGCATATGGGAGTTTCTCTTCAAGTTGTCCTAGGGCTTCCCCTATGGCTTTGTTCGAGGCATCCGTGTGGATGTGGAAAGGTAGGGCCCAGTTTGGGCCTCTTAGAATGGGAGCAGACACAAACTTATCCTTTAATTCATTCAGAGCCTTTTGGCAGTCATCTGACCATTTAAACTCAACATCTTTTGCTAAGAGACCAAACAATGGCGAGGCTAGCTTACTAAAGTCTTTAATGAATCTACGGTAATATCCTGCTAAGCCTAAGAAACTTCGGACATCTCTCACCTTCTGAGGAGGTGGGACCCTTTTGATGATAGCAACTTTATTAGGATCCACCTGTAATCCTTGGCGAGAGATGGTATGGCCTAACACGGTCCCTTCAGTCATTAGGAACTCACATTTCTCTGGACTGAGGGACAGATTCATCTCGATGCATTTACTCAAGACTTTTCCCAGGTTGGATAAGGCTTCTTGGAAACTAGACCTGTAAGGAGTAAAGTCATCCATATAGATTTCTACCGAATCATGGACCAACTCTGCAAAGATGCTTAACACAGCCCTCTAGAACGTGGCAGGGGCATTACATAGCCCGAAGGGAAGAACACGGTAGGCAAAGGTACCCCATGGACAAGTGAAAGTTGTCTTATCCTGGTCTTCTGGGCTGATTTGAGTCTGGTTGTACCCACTGAACCCATCTAGGAAGGAGAAAAATCTCTTTCCTGCCAGACCATCCAATAGTTGATCTATGAAAGGTAAAGGGAAGTGGTCTTTCTTGGTGGCTTTGTTCAACTCCCTGTAGTCCACACAGATTCTCCACTTCCCATTTTTCTTGGGCACCAACACTAAAGGGGAAACCCATTCGCTATCCGAGATGGGGTAGATGAATCCCGGATCCAACAGTTTTTTCACCTCTTCTTTAACAATGTCCTTAAGGGCTGGGTTCATCCTCCTCTGGGGTTGCCTAACTGGTTTACAGTCCTCCTTGATGTAAATATGATGAGTGCAGACTGAGGGATGGATTCGCTTCATTTCCTTGTAGCTCCAAGCAAAGGCCCCTAAATGGCAGGTCAAGAGACTACGTAGCTCCTGTTCCTGAGAGGGAGAGAGAGAGAGGAGCTTATCTTCAAGGTTTTCTCAGGGCCAAACTCCACATTTTTAACTCTGGTGTTGGTCAAATTAGTGGCACTTAGGTCTACTAAGGCATTGGCATGGGTGTCTTCCACCAATTCTTCCAAGGATAGCTCACTAGGGGGAGGATTTTGGATTAAATTTTCAATCAAATCATCCTCGGTTGGAGGACCTCCCTTGGTAGCCTCTACTATGCATAATGGTGCAGAGTAGACCTCATCCTCTTCTCCTTCTTCCAACTAGAGGGGTAATTCATGTTCTATCGAAGGTTGGGCAGGAGGGTATAGGACCAACTGCTTGGACATAGGCCTGTCTTTTTATGGTCATGCTTCCCGCTCGACAGCTGATATAAACATCTGCAGTGGCCATCCGAGGCCTTCCCAAAATGAGAGGATAACCTGTGAGTTTTGCCTTAGGCTAGAGGACCAAAATGTCCGCAGGGTATTCCCATGAGTCTACAGAGACCAAGACATCCTCCACAATCCCTTCGGGAGTCACGGTGGAGCGATCTTCCAATTGTAACACTGTCGAAGTCTTTCTTAAGGCACTCTGAAGATTGAGCTTAAGCATGGTGTCCCTGGTCATCACATTGATGGCAGCCCCTAAATCAATCAGAGTGTGGGGTATGATGGTGCCATTGATGTGGACATCAACTACAGGGCTCCCAGGGTCCAAATACTTTGGACAGATTACTTGCCCCAACATGAGGTCGAACAGTTGTCCTACAACATTGATAGTCGAGGCATCTTTCTTTCGCCTGCATAGGTGCCTGAAACACTTCTCTTTAATCAATTTTTTTTAAATTGGTACATCTTTGATAGCCTGGAGAAGTGGAATCTTCACACACAACTGCTTAAGTTCTCCCAGAAGTTCGTCCTCCTCTGGGTTGGGCTGTGTGGTCACTGTGAGTCACTCAGGAAAGGGTGGAATGGCTTGGGGTTCACTTTCCTGTTTCTCTTCCTCCTCCTCTAAGGGAGGAGGTTGGCGCTCTGGAAGAACTTTCCCAGATCGCAGGTTGATCTTCTGGATCTCCACAGCATAGGTAGGGCATGATGTCTCCCCAGTATATACCTGCTAGGCCTGTCTTTTGTTGGGGTTCGGGTTCGGTTGATCAGGCATCTGGGGTTGTCTTGGAGGAGCAGGAGGTAATGGTCGGGATTGAGTTGGTGGTGGAGGCAAAATGGAGGGAGGAGTGTTGTATTAGGGCCTCCACCCCGGTTGAGGTGCATTCCACTGAGGTTGTGGTTGGGCATGAGAGTGAAACGAGTGAGAGGGAGGTTGAGTTTGGTATGGAGATGGATAATACCATGGAGGAGGTGCGGACCAGGAAGGATGAGCAGGGGGGCCCCAAGAAGGTAGATGGGCAGGTTGGTTGGGGTGGTAGTAAGCTTGGGATGACCCTTGCATTCCCTGTTGATAAGGTCTGGGTCCATGAGGCCTCCTTTGATTGAGGAAGTAGAGAGGTTCAGTAGCCACCTCGGTCCCTAGGTACATGGCTTTAAATCCAGGCAAGGTAGGGCATTGGTTGGTGGGACGGTCTTCCTCACACACGAAACATACCTCTACTTAGTGTAATGGGCACTCATTCTTGGGGTGTTTCCTTGTGCATCTAGGACAAAAAATGGCCAAGCCCCTCTCAGCCTCTTCCTTCTTTTGCTGAATTTGGAAGGTATCAAGTTGCATGGCAATGGTCTGTCTCATTTTGCTCTTAAGATCTTCCATCTGGTTAGAAAACTCATGCTTGGAGAGAGAGGTGTTAGCTGAGAGATGACTCCCCCTACCTTTCTTCCGGGCTGCCCTAGAATGGTTTCTAAACACGGTCTTTATGTCCTCATAAGGTAGTTGGTAGATATCTCCTCCAGCCAGTAGGTTAAGGGTGTCCAAAAGGTCTTCAGGGACTCCTCGGAGCAGAACCAACTTCAGAGATTCCGGGTCAAGTGTGCACCTGGCTCGTTTGTAACTGAGTTGGAACCATTCCTCATAGTCTTCGAAAGGTTCATCACTGCCCATGGTCATCCGAAAGATTTCCCCTTAGTTTCGTTGGACCTATAGTAGTCTCTGTACTTGGTGTTGAAGGCTTGTTGCATTTGAGCCCAAGTGGTGATACTATTTCCAGGTAACCCAATGAACCAGCGTAATGTTGCATCCTTGAGAGTAGAGGGAAAGAGTTTTAGCTTTTGCTCATCCTCAGCATAGTCATAAGTTCTACAAAGGACAACAAACTCAAACAAGAAGGTATCAGGGTCCTCAGAAGTCAGACCATGGAAACGAGGTAGCGCGGAGGGACTTATGATTTGCATCTTCATGTCTCCATTGGTCTCTCGAATGGGAAAGGCACCCTCTATTCCCTCATCTTCTCTTCTCCCATTTCGGTTTTCAGCCATGGCTGCAGACAGAATGGTTTCTAACTCTTCTTCCGCTATAAGATCTTTGTATATCTCAGGAGGTTCACCTATAGGTTCTTCTAGCTCATTGTCACCAGAGAAGGGAGAAAGTTGACTCAGTGATGTGGTGGGGGTGTTGGGTAAGAATTTGCCGGTCTTATCTCTGTTCTTATGAGGCATGAAATGGAAAGACCTTTTCTTGCTTTTGTATTTTTCTCTTGTACCTGCAAAAATAAAATAGGTTGAACTACAGCTAACTATCTTACTGAAAGGAAAATGCGGAATAGAAATGCTAATCTATGAAAGCAGAATTGAAATTCTAATCTATGCTTGCAGAATTGAAATTGCGGAATTTGAAGGCTAATCTAGGAAAGCAAGAAATGTCTACTCTACTTTTGCAGGAATGAAATTGCAGAATGGAAATGAAATAAACTACTTAGCAGAAGTTTGTAGTGGAAAATAGAAGAATAGCAACAATCACCAATACTCTTACGCTTCCCCGGCAACGGCGCCAAAAAGATGGTGGGCTCCAGTATTGCAACAATAATGCTGCAACTCCTGGGACTCCCTTCTTTAATTTTATCAACCCGGTTGCTCGTAACAAACTTGGAAGCGATGGTGCCTGTATGCACAAGTACTAGTCTATCTGCAGTTGTCACTTGGTCAGCTGGCAAACAAAGTAGCCAGGGTTTAGCCAACTTCTATAAGCCTCTTAGATTAGAAAGCTTGTAAAAATGAATGGATGAAAAGCTAACTCCAAAGGGGAGCTAAATCTACTTGCGGAAAGAAACTGAAAAAAGCAAAAAGAGGAAGTGCAAACCCTAGCAAACCTAATTCTACCAGCTAGTTCTATTGATGCAATAATGAGAATACAGACTGTTGAATGAGATGCCATTGACTTAAAAAAGGGAAAATGCACATGTCTTAGTCTACTTTTGTTCTAGAAAGTATCTTTTTGTATTTTCTTGATTAAGTGTCAGTTTTCACATGCATATACTTGAACTGTGCTTCACTGTGCAGGAGTGGACCAAGCAAGAGGAATGCTTAGAAGAAGTTGGAGAGGCTTAGAGAGGGTCTAAGGGGTCCCTAACACTCTTCCCCAGAGTCTCACAAGGTTTGGCTATCAGAAAACCTCACTTGTGAGCTTCTACAGGAAGTCTTCAGGGGTTCTACAGGAAACTTCAGAATTTCTACAAGAAACTTCAGAATTTCTACAAGAAACTTGGAAGTCAGTTTTTAGGAGGTGGATGAGTGAGGGAATGTGCATGGATGGATCTAGAGGTAGGATAGGGGTCTAAACATGGCCTAAGGACTGGTGGGAGGTTTGGTGGTGTTAACACTCAGGTTGTTCCCTGCTTCCTAAAGGGAATACGGCCGAGGTAACCACTGACCAATCTTTTAGCTATAGGTCCTAGCCTACCTGTAACTAGAGAGGGCTCTCTCTTTATAATTTAACTTTGTTGGTGGATGATTTTAGGCTATTTCTGGTGTGCTGTTTTGTTTGAGTTTGGTGGGTTGGTGAATTCAAACGTAGCTGAGGTATAGATTATAGAACAATTTGGTCCATTGGGCAATGGAGTTAAGGTAATGTGCTACTGAAGAATGTTTATGAAGGCAAAGTGTTGCTGCAGAGCCAGACAGGCATCTTTGAAACAATTTTTTTAGATTTATGTAATGAAGTTATGGAATTAGTTACTGAAAAGCAATTAGAAATCTTTCACTATGCTAACAAAGGAAAAATGAAAGTATTGCGTAAGAGCAGTTAAGAATTCTCAAACAATATTCACAATGATAGAATTAGTTTAGACATGAGCAATTAAGAATTCATATCCATGGCTAATCCAAAAGAAAAAATATTTAGAATAGAGATTGAGCATAGGGTGTTCAAACAAATCCTAGGCTATTCTTTTTCTCTATTTACTATGATCATGAAAACATATGAATTATGGAATACACAGAAAAACACATACACAGTTCAGAATAACTTATTGTTCCAGCAAATGACATAGGAATTCTGTAGCACAACAGAGCTATTCATTTCCATATTCAGAAAGCATAGGAACCAATAACTCCACTAGCAATTTGTATTATAAAAAATGTCTCAAGTATACAATAGAGCCCATAAGAAAGAGTTTCACTACAACCGACCCTCAATACGTTCTCTGAGGGGATATACATACAAAATAGGATACAAAATATCTCAATAGTGAGTTATTGTGCAATAAATTGCACCACCAACTCTCTTACAAAAAGTAAATGAAAAACATAACTACAACATTTAATGCTGATATGGCAGCTATCTATCTATTAGACAACTTATGACTTTATGGCTCAGGAAAGTGGGCTGTAGCTATGCCTTTAATTCTGCGTTAATTGAGCATGCTGTCTGGGTGCTTTGGTGAGTCACTTGTACGGATGCTTCTATGATACCTGCGTGCTGATCTGTCTTCTGACCTGTACCATGACCGAGACTTGATTTTTCTCAAAAAGGAATAACATAGTGGCATTATCTGGGCAGAATTTACAGCATTGTCTGCCACCAATCAGCTGGAGGTAGCTAATGCCTCCTTATTTTCACCAGTGTTTCATCTGCTTCTGTATATCTGTAGAAGTTTGGAGGCACCTCAAACAAATGATTTAACTCATGCTCAATAAAAAATATATTTTCTAACTTTTCATACAGAGACTACCCAGAGCGAGGCCCTGCTTCTTCTATGGAGCTGTTGGATGTTGTTATTTGATTTTCAACATAATTGTTGATCCTTGTCATATACTGATTATATGACAGCAGCTATCCTGTGCCAGTCACTAGGCTTGGCAGTCCTTTATCCTGTAATATTGTCATTTTTGCCCTAAATTCATCAATTGTTGCTTTCATTTCCTGACATTTTCTCTCCAGAGTTTGAGTGAAGTTCCTCAAGGTCAGCACTTTCTTAGCTGTCAGGATGGTGTCCGTTTTGATGTTTATCTCTAGAGCTGCCAATTCCTCCCTAGTGCGGTTATTGAGGAAATGTATAATTTTATTGGCCTGCTCAGGCATGACTCCCAGTGCTGTTCTGGCTCTTTGTATTTCCACATGAGCCATGCCTATTAGTTCAACCTGCTCATACATTTCCTGGATTGACCTCCATTGGTCCTGTATTGATTGGCCAATTTTGGCCCAAATTATCTTCTTTATTTCTGCTAAGGTCTTGCCTAGGAGCAATTCCTTTTCCAAAGTTTTTATTTTGGCCTCTAAGGCATTTATTTATCTTTTTTTTTTGCCACTGTCATCTTAGACTTATCATAGCTGGTCTCCAGCTTGGCCAGTCTATCCTTGGCTTCATTTATTTCTGTTACTTGAGTCTCAAGCTCTTTGACAACTTTCATCAAGTCCTCCATACTCATTCTGGATTTTGTTGTTGCTGTTGCTTCTGGTGTTGCTCCTGTTGCTGATGTAGCTGTGGTTGGTGCTGGAATAGCAGGAGGGGCTGTTTCTGCTTGTGTAGGAGGGGCAGGTCCAAGAGTTGTAGATGTTTGAGGGGGCTGGGAGGCTGATTCCCCTTGCTTATCCTGCAATTCCTTCTCTAATTCTGCTTCCATTTGCAATATTCTTTGATTCATCATCAGCAGCAGCTCCATGGCATCATCTACTTGCTTTTCTTGTGCAAGTTCTGCTATTTGAGGGTGAATGGTTGGAGGCAATTTTGCCTGCTTTCTTAGTGCAGCAATGTCATCCTCCTTTTTCTTCATAACAGTCCTAACACTCGTTGGATCCTTTGGGTCATGTCCCAAATCAATGATTATGTCTTCGAAAGTCTTTATTCTGTTGTCCTTAGCAGAGGAAGACAGCCTTTCCAAATCAAGCTGTGTATTTGTGTTCTTTAGTGCTTCTTTTAACTGATGGGCCAGCATGGCCCTGTCTGAAAGTGTTGCATACACCATTTCCCCAGTCTATTTGTGCAGCTCAATCTGATCCATGGGGTGTATGTCTTTAGAAAATACCTCCAAGTTTGTTCTAAAGTAATCTGCAGAGGTTTTTGGATGTGGAACTTTAGGCTTTAAATGAGTAAAAATCATTTTTTCCTCTTTGAGATCATAGGCAGCCATCAATCTTTGTTTTTTGGTTGGAGTTCCCTTCAAGAATTGATCATAGAGTTGCACTCTCAACAATTCATTTTGTGCCTTGATCTCCATGAAGCCTCCTTTGATCCCAGTTGGTTTCTTGCCCTGCTGCCTTGAGGAGGATACCTCTGTGCCTTGCTGCATGGCCTGTTCTAGCTGAAATGAGCTAGTGGCAGTCTGCTGGCTAGATTGCCTTTCTCTGTTGTGGCTTTCTGCCCTTTCCTCACTGATATCTCCCTCCTCTATTTCAGGGTCAATCCTTTGCCTTTTGGCTTCTGGTCGCTGTGTTGACCCTGTTGGAGGTGTGACCTCCTCTCTATCTCTCTTTTTTCCTCTCTCTTCATTGAGAGGAGTTTGTAGAACTGGGATTTGGGGTGGTCCAGTTTGCTGTAAAGGGGCTTGCCCTTGAGTCTGATCCTTTGAGGTGCTGGGCTACCCTGTCTCTGTCTCTTGCTGTTCATCCATTATTTCTTTGCCCTTTGTTGTAGTGGTTGTTGTAGGAGCTTGCTGGGTGGTCCGTGCAGCTGGAGCCGTGGAAGTGCCTTCTCCTACTTGGACTGATTGTTTGAACAGGACCTGTTGACAAGAATCCAAGTCAAGAGTTTTTTCTAAATCTTTCACAGTCTGCTCCATTTTCTCTTCCTGAGTCAATTCTTCTACTATTGATTCAGGCACCCATTCATCTTGGTTGGAAAAGTGTTCTATTTTTGGATATGGGCAATGTTTATAGGCTAGCAGCCTATACTTGACTCTCCTAGCACTGATAAAGCCTTCAGGGTCATAAGGGACCCACCAGAAGCTTCTTTTGAGTTTGAGTTGTTGCCCCAATATTTGATCAGCTTCTTGCCAACCATCTTTCTTATTCCTGACGAATGGGCCTAAGTGGTCTCTGAACTTTAGATTGGCTTTCTTCTTGGCACTGTGAAAGTATGTAAGATCAGAGTTTATGAGTTGTCTATAGTATTCCAGGGCAAACAACCTCATAGGCACATACTTTGGGAGCCAGTAGGGACAAAGCTCACAACCATAGATTCTGATAACTATGTGATTTTGGTACAAATACCAATCACCTACTTTGTAATTCTTGGACAGCTGTAAGATTTTCTGCATATCTTTGGACAATCTGGCAGGAGGAGTCCTCTTTAAGAGGCATGTGACTTGATAAACAGACTGGTCAATAAATTCACAGTATGAATAGGGAGAATTCTGGACTTGGTGGAAGACTGAAGACAAGAAGATAACAGATCTCCTCTCACCCTGTGAGTCTAGCTTCTTGATTGGGCACTGGAAGCAATCTGTTTGATAATACATGAACATGTGATAGATGTATGATGAATACTTAAATATTGCTTCCCTATTCAGCCTTGACAATTGGTCATGCATCTTGTTGGCAATATACTTGGCATAATTGTACTTCACATCAGGGGGTTTCTCAAGGCTATATGCAGACAGCATGACTAGCACAGTTTCATCAACATGCTCATTTGTGGTGAAGCCCAGCACAGAGGTTAACATATCCACCAACAGCTTGCCTACCTCATTGAAATTTTCATATGAAAAAGGAGGTGGCCCAGAAGGTTGGCAGTCTGCCTTCATGAAATTCTTGGCTACAGCAGCAATGTCTGTGCTAGAGAGCTTGGAGCCCTGATCTAGCAAGTACTTAATGGAAAATGGGTATAGCAGCTGGGTTTTCTTGTAGTTCAGCATTTGATTGATGGAGTCTGGTGTTATGTAGAAGAGGATGCTCCCAAATGGATACTTTACAACTCTGAGCTTCTGGTCATAGTTTTCTGCACAGAGGTGAATGACTTCAGGGAAAACATTTACAGATGGTGAGAAGTATGTGGGCAGATTGGATTCCCAGATGCCATACATGTCACTATTGTCCAAGTGACTGTTCCTTAGCTGGTAGAAGGTCTATAAGTGGTTCCTCTCTGCCAAAAAATCTGCAATGAGGAAATCACTGTCTACTAGTGGCATGGCTTCTAGTTCTTTATTTGGTGGATTCACAGTGGCTACATCCAGTGCAGATGGACTGGCCATGTCTGATCTCAACTGGATGTTTTACTTGATTTTTAGGATTGGTTCAAAGGCTGAGGAATGCCTGCTAAATTCTGTTTGGCAGTGAGCAGCTTGAAATTATAAGGAAACTCTTACAGGTTTTGATGAACTGAGGGGCACTCTGTTTGAAGAACCAGAGTGTGTTTGAGCTAATTAGCTGGTTTTTCAAGGGAATTTTGCTATAACAGGGATGAGGGAATAGCTATATTTGTTTTTAGTCGGTAGCTCGAATTCTCCAATTACTTTTATGGTGAATTTGCAGAAGGGCATGGGTTTCTTGCAGAGTTTTGTCCTGTAGGGGTTTAACCAGGTTTTTAAGTGTTCTTTAGTGGACAATTTAGTAGTGAGGAAATTTAGCAGAGTTCTTTTGCAGAAATTTAGGAGAACAATAGGAGAAATGCAGGTAAAGAAGGTCTCCTGCGGCAAATACTTGGTTTTGATGGTGTAGGAGGCGTCGAACTAGACTAGTTGCAGGTACTTGGGTCGATGATGAGGGCGGTAGCAACTTTGGCAGGTGAATTTTGGATTTCGACCATTGAACGAAGTTTTCGCATGCAGAGGCGCTCCAGAAATGATGAACGAGAATGACGAATAACGGTCATTTCACGTCTTTTTATGCATTTTTGGCCCTTTGCCGCCTTTTTGGTGATGACGTCATCATGGGCCCGGGTACGGCAGGGCGACGTGGCAGCTGACGTGGGTCGCCAAGTGGCAGGGCGGATAGGTGGACAGGCGACGTGGATATGACGTGGAGGCACAGTGGCGGAAAAGGCGGGGTGACGTCACGCTGACAGAGGCATGACGTCAACGCGGGTGATGGGCAGTAAGTGCTTTCCCCGAAGGCCCCTGAGGTGGTAAGCGGTTTGAGGAGGGGGGCTCCGAACAACGCGGGAGGCCGACGCGTGGCGGGGGTACGACGGTAATACCGCCAATCCCCCAGATGCAAAAAGTCGAGTAGTTTGCGTGGGGAAATGACCGCCCAACGTTGGATTCGATCGTCCACGATCGGACGGCTGGTGGGGATCGTGAGGTGACGAGGCGTTATCAAAGGGGGACCCACCCATTATATTAATATTTTTAAAAATAAATCAAGCGGGGCTGGGTTTTCAACATAAGGTTTTCGGGTTTTTGGGTTAATTTGCGCCCATTTATAAATATTTTAATTAAAAAACATTATAATAAATGTATTTTGGGTGGAAAGAAAAGGGGTAAAGTGGTTAATGAGGGCGGGGTTTTGGATTTTATGAATTTTACCACAGTTTTTTGATAAAAACCATAGTTTAGGGTCAAAGGGCTAATACTAACCCCTGATGGGTTAATATTTCCCAAGGAAGGGTTATATAGCTATAGTGCTAGGGGGAGGGAATTTATACATATTTTTTGGGAATTTTTTCATAGATCCTAATAGAATTAGGGAAGGGGGGAAGTTAGGGAGCTAAACAGTACATTAGTGGTCAATATGACTTTGTGAGGTGAGTGAATGGGTAAAGACTAAGTTCTAAGAGGTAAAACTTAGGAATTGAAGAAAAATGGAATGAGAGTAAAGATTTTTTACACAAAAAATGTGGCTTCTTTTTTTATTAAACTTCATGGTTTGACCTAGTACCTGGTCATGAACTGAAGTGGAACTGGACACTTGAGCAGATCTCAAGGTCCTTGGGGGTGTTAGTAAGTGATGTTTGGGGAAAATAGGAGAACTTAGACATGCTTCCAATTTTTTTTCCTCCACCCTCTGATTTTGATGCCAATACCCTGAGTGGAATGAGCCTTTGTACTTGATAATCCAATTGGTGATGGCCCTCCATTTCTGCAACCTTGCACTACTTACCCATCCTAGTAATCCCAACATTTTTTCTTCATTTGGAGTGGGTGCACTTGAATTAGCAGACCCTGATTGTTCTCTTTTTCTTTTGACTGCCCTCCTATCCAAATGTACCCTTATTTCTTCCAAGGACCCAAATTAAGCAGTTGGGCTCCTTCATTTCTCTACCTAGCTAGTCATCTGCCAAGCTTGAGCTGTTTGGATAGGAAACATTCTCTATTCTGCAACAAGCAATTTAAACATGGCATGGTCTAGATTAGACTATTGGGCCATCCATCAAGTATGATTAGCAGCAGTATTTGTAGAGTATGATACTGCCCAAAGATAGTAGTGGCATTTTGACTGGCCACTTTCCTGGTCTTTAGTTTGGGGTTCATTTTCACTTTTCTCTTGACCATTTGATTTTCTTGCCTTTTGATTATTCTTAAGGCATACCCTCTTTTCATTTTTTAATTTTCATAGCATGTACACAAAATATGGAACCTTTGCAGCCTGCAATGATGAACATATTTATCCCTTCCACTGTCAATCATGAAAAATGAAACCTATTGGTATAGGAACCTAACAGTGGCTCCACTTGGGGATGGCCATTCCTGGAAGAAATCCAAGAACAACATGTTAGATGGCCTTATTTTCCTCTTCTTACTGTAGTGAATTTTCTCTAGTATTGATACCTTTGATCTGAAACCAGTGAGCTGGTTTGCAGTGTCTTATGACCTCATTTGTGCAAGGATTACCATTTTATGTCTTGCTAACATGTATCACTATCTATCATTGGTTTTATGCTCTATAGACCTTCCTCAAATTTGATTATTGTGCTTTTCAAGCATCTATGTTACTTTTGATATGGTTTTTCTGATCATTCTTCAAAATCTGTTGTAGTTGTTCTTCTATCTATCTGCTGTAAACAAGAAAAAATGCTGAAAATATAGATATTTATGTACAATATGTGGCTATCCTATGCTCATGGATCATAGTAGTGTTTGAGAATTCCCCCATTCACTGGGCCTTCATCATTGTTTGACTCATCCAGACTCTTGAGAAAAAAGGTATTGTTGCCTTGCATAGCTTGAATTACAAATGGCCCTTTCCACAGAAAGTCAAATTTGCCATGCTTTCCTTTGTTTTCCCTCCTAGAGTCCCATTTCAATACTTTGTTCCCTATGAAAAAGTCCTCAGCTTTTGTTCTTTTGTCAAACACCTTTTTAAGCTTATCTTGTAGAACCTGGGTTCTCTGATACACTTCTTCCCTTGTTTGTTGTAAGTGAATTGTTTGATTGATTCTTCTCTGGATATCATTGGGTTCAACATGTATTTCCTACGGCAATTTGATCACAGGGATCCCAAGAGATGATGGGAACACAACTTCCAGACCATACACCAACTCATATGGGCTAGTGCCAATAGATCTTTTAGTGGTCAGCCTATCTGCCCATAGTGCATTTACTAGCTTCTTATGCCAATTCTTTTTGTTCTCCTCCAAGACCTTTTTAATGATGTTGATGAGGCTTTTATTGGAGGACTCAGCTAGGCCATTGCCTTGAGGGTAATAGGCTGTTGAATGACCTAGGGTAATATGATATTTGTGAAAGAATCTGATCATTGTCTTGGATTTAAAGGCAACTGCATTGTCTGTTATGATTTTCTTTAGGCAGCCAAATCTAGACAAGATATTGGTTTCTAGGAATTGTATGATAATTGACTCATTTGCTTGTCTACAAGGCATGGCCTCTATCCATTTGGTGAAGTAATCAGTAGCTCTCAAGATCCATCTATGCTGGCCTGAGGATGAAGGGTGAATTTCCGCAATGAATTCTAAGCCCCATTGTTGAAATGTTTTTTCAGTTGAAATGGGCTTGAGGGGTAAGGGAATCAACTTTTTCTTCCCTTAAAAGATATGACACTTATGACATGACATTACAAAATTTTTTGAATCAGTAAACAGGGAGGGCTAATAAAATCCAGCCCTCAGGATTTTATCAGCTGTGGATTTCCAATATAAGTGCCCTCTGTAGTCTCCTGCATGAAATTCTCTAAGGACCTTATCAGCTTCATCTGAAGTTAGGCAGTTAAGCAGGACACCTTCATGATTTTTCCAAAATAAAACATTGTCCATGATACAAAATTTTGCAGCTTTCAATTTTAGAAACATGTTCTTGGTTCTGGATAACCCTAGAGGAGCTTGCAAGTTTAATAATACAAAACATATGCCAGCATACCAAGGTGATTTTAAAAAGGCTTGATTGATCTGTGGAGTCGCCATCTCCTATTATTTATCCAGTTCATTGATGTCAAGGGCTTGGAAATTAGTTTCAGTCATTAGTTTAGCTAGCCCTTGTCCTTTTATAAGTTTTGTTGGTTTGATTCCTATATCATATTCCAGAACGTTGGCAATCCATTTGCCCCTCTTGCCTTCCATTCCCTCTTGAGTTAAAATGTCCTTGACTACTGCATTGGGCACATATGCAACTATGTGAGAGTATAGGATATAAACTCTGAAATCCTTTATGGCTTTTACCAAGGCATATGCTTTCTTTTCCATGATTTTGTACTTGAGTGGGGCATCCCTAAGGGCTCTACTGAAAAAGGAAATAGGTTTTTCCCATCCCAAGTCATCCTTTTGCAGTAAGACAACAGCAATTGTATTTTCATAAGCAAAGGAGAAGATTATAAAATCTCTATCAAAACTAGGGCTTATAAGCACAGGTGTTTTTGTCAAAGCTATCTTGATTTCTTCAAAAGCTTGTTTAGCCTCAATTGTCCATTTGACCTTGAAATCTTTCTTGAGCATATTGTTCAACAATCTTATCAGCTCAGCTAAGTTAGGAATAAATCTTCTTAGGAAATTAATCTTTCCTAAAAAGGCTTGTAATTCTTTGATGTTTCTTGGATGGGGAACTTGAAGTATAGCTTGAATCTTGTCAGGGTCAATTCTTATGCCATCCTTTGAAATTATATGACCTAGGAGTTTTCCTTCTTCCAGGCCAAATAGTGATTTCTTTGGGTTCAAAGAAATGCCATACTTTCTACAAATTACGAACACTTGTCTAAGGTGTTTTAAATGTTCTTGGTCTAATTTTGAGAAGGCAGTTAGATCATCAAGGTATATGACTAAGAAATCATGGATTTCTTTGGCAAAGGCTATGTCCATTGCCCTTTGAAATGTGGCTCCAACATTCTTGAGTCCAAAAGGCATTTTGACATATTTGAAAGTTCCCCAAGGTGTGGTTGAAAGCTATTTTATCTTGATCATCTGGGTGGAACTAAGATTTGATTGAATCCTGAGAAGCCATCTAGTAATGAGATCCTTGAAGCTCCCACTACCCTTTGTAAGATGTGATCCATTTTTGGCAAGGGGTAGTGGTCTTTGAGAGAGACTTTGTTTAAATTTCTTAGATCAACACAAAGTCTTATCTCCCCAGTTTTCTTTCTTGTAGGTACAAGGTTAGAAATCGATTCAAAAAATCTTATAGGTGCAATAATCCCAGCTTCATACATTCGTTTTACTTCCTTTTCAATTAGGGGGAGAAGCACTGGATTCACTCTTCTCAGTTTCTGTTTAAAGGGTTTCTGGTTTTCTTTCAGGGGTATTGTGTGTTGGATAACTATAGTATCATAGGATTTAAGGTCCTCATAACTCCAGGCAAACACATCCTGAAACTCTTTGAACAGTTTAATATATTCTAATTTCTTATCAGGAGCTAAGGTTCTAGAAATCTTGTCCATTTTGGCATTTTCAATGGTCCCAATGTTACACTCCTCTATTTCTGCATTAATGGGTTGCATCTTTGGTTTCTTAGGGAGATCATTTGAATCAAAAATGTCTTCTAAAGGAGTAAGACCTGTGGGCAAGAAATTATCCTTTAGTTGAATTACTTCAGTTTCTTCTTCAATAATTTCATCAAGATCTGTTACTTTTAGCTTTTGTAAATTGGCAGAGTCAAAGGTTGTAGGATGTAATATCAGATCTGCTGTTTCAGCTGATATACTTGTGTTCAGTTCATCTATTTGGTGTTGATCATCCCTAATGCTTGTGTCAATGTTTAAGGTTGAGAATTCCTCCTTCATGGTCAAAAAATTGTTTATTTGAGTATCATTCTCAAATACTTGCCAATTATCTACGTTGTTTGGGAAAAAAGACATGTGTTTAATCTCAACAATGAACTAGTGGTTAGGCCCAAAAGGCAGTTTACAGGTGCTTGCAAAGGTTGCCAAACTGTGAGCATGCAAGTTGTGGTCCCTAGGTATTTTGGTGAGCTCATATTCCAGGAAGGTGTTGAGAAAATATGTCACTGCTAACCTATAAGACCTTAACCTGGGATAATTTGTGACAAAAGTTCCCTTTATCTTTTGTATAATTAGGTCTGAATCCCCCAATATGGAGACTTTGGTTACTCCTAGACTCTTAATTAGTTTGAGACCTAGTAAAAGGGCCTCATATTCAACCATGTTATTTGTACATCTGAAGTTAAGCCTATATGCATGACCTAGAGCATGGTCATTTTGAGTATTGTGTATCCATACCCCTGCTCCTACTCCTAGCTTATTTACTGAGCCATCAAATTCTAAATACCACAAGGTCTCTTGATCAATGTTTGTTTCAATGGATTTACAGATTTGTTCAGTGGGCAAGTCTAGTTTTGGTGATTCTTGTGATCTATCAGCATACTCTGTTGGTTGGATTAAATTAGTGATCTTTTGATCTGGAGCTGTGGATTGTTCATTCATATGCCTGGTTTCCTTTGTTTCTAGGAGCTTGACCTCAGTTTTGGGACATATATCAGCATTGTATAGTATGAAGAAGTCCATGTCTGAATGAGTGGAGTAGATTGGGAAGTTTTGGGGCTTGTCCTGACTACTGACCACATATTTCATGAGTGTTTCTCAGTACAGTCTCTTTGGCTGGCAAAAGACAGAAATTATGGCATATGACATGTCTAGTTGCAGAGATCCTTGGAGTTTGGCACCCCATGATCTTGATAAGAGCATACCATATTTGGGTGGAATGTCAGCTACTACTACATCCATTAGAATTGTTTTGGCTGGATATTGGACTAGGGATACACAGAGGTCTTTGATTAGGCCTAAATATCTCACCTGGCTGGAATCAAATGAAAATAAATCTTTATAGGGTCTGGTGATATCTAATTCAAGTTTTTCCATTACTGATTTGGGAATTAGGTTATGAGAGGCCCCTGAGTCAAACATGGCATTATGTAGTACTTTGTCATGAATATTTAGGCTTACATATAATGGAGGAGTCCGTCCATCCACTGATTTTCCATTGACTTCTGAGCCAAAAATTAGCTTTGGTTGTTCATCCAGAATATTAACTGCATCCTTATTTTCTGCTACTTGTAATGATCTATTAATTTGTTGTCTGAAGACCTCATGTCTGGCTAATTCTGAAAGAGGAATTGCTATTTTCAGTTTACCAATTTCTGTTTCAATATTGAAAGTTTTTTCCATCTGAATTTTTATATTGTGAGCAACCAGTTTTTCTTTTTCTGCTAAATTTTGGGTGACCATGTCCTGGTCAGGTACACTGTTTTGGGGTATGCTTGGATTTGGTCTATTTTCTAGAGGTCTGCCCAAGATGTCTGTTGGGTGAAGAGGTGCAGGTGTATTTTTTATTGGAGGTTGTACATCAGATACATCTTCCACTGTGACCTCTCTTTGGGATTTTTGTCTGGTGACTCTACTAAGACAACTTTGTCATTAGATTTCTTGGGCAGTTTGTTGTTTGTTTGTTTGGTATTCTGTTGTGCCATACAACAACCCCCCATTTCATATCATTTAAATTCCAAAACTATAATGTGAAATGGGTCCCTTTTTTAATTTTTGTTTCAAATTGGTATCAATTTAAAGTTCTATTTCAAAAAACGCTTGAATCAAAGGGAACATCATTAAAAAGCATTTTTAATAAAACCAATCGATAAACCCCAACATAAAACGATTTACCTTTATCATTGCGATAAAGTGATCGTAAGATCGCATATCGCAATGACAAAGAAAGCTCAACTTAAGGGACATCTTGGTTTTCGCCGATGCGAAATCGCAATCAAATATCGGCAAAGCATAAAGTAACATGAGTAATGATCCTTGCTTCGATGCGATGCAAAATCAGTGATCGGCAATCGGCAATAACACTTATAGTGCAAAGAAGCTCCCCTTCACCCAATGCGATGCGATATCGCTATCGGCGATCGGCGACTTACCATGCCTTCATCCTAAGCGGCCCTACCAGCTATGCCCGACGCGATGGGATATCGCTATCGGCAATCGGGGATTCCAAACAAAACAAATGCAATAACTTAGCATTTCCCGATGCCCGATTGCGTAAAGGGTAAAATAGCACAGTTTTCAAAGTAACAGTCATAAAGGCAGTTTAATATGATTTATTTGTAATTAAGGCCATATCCTTTGGAAAGTCGCTCATCCGCGTTCAAACCGCCAAATCACCCAAAGCATGCTTCAAATAAATCATTCAGCCATTAATCAAAGCAATTGGAATTAATGAGATTGACAGGACGTAACGACCATTTAATGAGAATAACAGGCTTGAGATCTATCCACAGATTTGATCCTAAGGCCGCCTTAAGTCGATTGATCGCTATGAATGCACCTAGATATATATATTTCATTCTGTTCGATTCACGTTATTGTTGCATGTGTTGCGCTTATCTTTCACTCTGCGCAGAATTCTTCCATAGAAACAGAAGAAAGTGGAATGGGAAAGAAATCCAAGAAGACTACAATGCCTACTGCTCCGCCAGCCGTAGGGCTAGCTGTCACTGATCCAACTGGAAAGAACAAAGGGCTGATATCAGATACAACATGCTTAGGACTCACCAGGACCACTTGGCAAGGGACTTATAATTTGATTGAAGCAGAAGGGCCAATGGTGACCGAAGTAGAAATTTTATGTGATAATACCAGCAAATCTGATGCCAATTTAAAAGACTTGGCCGACTCCTTCCTACACAGAATAGCGGCTCGGGATCAGGTTCTTCCTTACACGGATGTGGTAAGGTGGGCAATCCAAGAGCTCCCAATTATCAATAGACTGTTTGAAACTGCGGACGGGAGGATTTTCGGTTCGTTTCGAGCCGAAGAGCTAAGGCTAATGTATCACCTACCACAAGAAGAGAAGAAATATAATGCTGCATTTTTGGAGAAATTTCGAGCAGAGAACGAGACCGAGTGTAAACCAATTCAAGGCTGGAGACAGAATCCAACAAAACACAAGCATGAAACCTAGGGTAAGTACTCAGTTGACTCCCTGTGTTCTCCTTACTGTTATGCTGGAATTATGATGTGTAGGCTATGGGGATTGCATGACTCTGCCAATTTCACCATAGAAATGATTCCCCTAATAGAGGCAGCATGTAGTGGAGAAATCATGGATTGGGCGGTTATATTATCCGACAAGTTAGCCAAAGCCATCCTCGACTTCAGGTCTGACTATCGTGTCATAGAGAGGGTTATTCCGCCATTTTATTATAGTGCCTATATTATGGATGTGTTGTGTTTTAATTCTGAGTTTCATGTGCTGGGATGGAGGTGGACGTCGCAAGACCCCACACCCATTCACATATATTATCGAAAAATATGGAAGACTGGTTATAAGCACCACCTGTACCAAATCTGCAACGGTTTTATGTTGCCAATTCATTATTCAATTTTTAATAAGCCTGCCCCAAAAATTTCTGAGCAAGCAGGGGTAGATTTGACTGCAGTAGCAAGTTGGTTTGGGGAGGAGAAATTCACCTACATCAGAGTTTTTGGCAGTCAGGCTAGGCCACATGTGCTACCACTTTACATCCTCGATAAGCTACTTGCCAGGGAAGTAGCTTATCAAATCAGTGCTGAAGGGGTTACCAGACCCTGAAAAGAGCTAAAAAACATGTTTGGCCTTCTTTTCCATTACGAATTGGAGTGTATACCCTGCATGATATCAAACATGCAGAGAAGGAAGCTGGGAAAATGAATGTGCTCACTCAGGCTACTCTGCCAAGAAGGCAGTATGATCCAAGAAAGATCACTTACAATGCGCTTGACCAGGCCAAATTGGCCAAGGTCGAGCACAAAGAAGACAAATTCGAAGATTTGTTCGCGTCAGCCGAAATATTGTATCAAGTCAAGTCGCTTGCCCGAAATGTTTATAATGATGAAGGGCTAGTTGAATTTAACAGAATTAGAGAACAGAGGTTGCAAACTCTGCCTCTAGACCTGTTAGTGACTGTTCCGACAAAAACCAGGTCAAGCGAGTCTGAGCAGCGAAATAATACACCACCTCCTACTACATCAAAACAGCAGGAGGAAGCGCATAGCCAGAGGCAAGAGGTGACCCAGGAAAATGTGCAGCGACAAGAAGAAACCCAAGCAAAGACCCAAGAAGAGAGTAGCTCTAAGAATAACAATGATACATTAGTTGATCCGAATTTGCTCCAGCAATGGAAACAATTCAGTACAATTATTGAAAACCTAGAGTGCTCAAAAGATGATGAGGTTTCTAAAGAAGGTGATACACAGGAAGCGACATCGAAACCGGTTTCAGGTGAAACCAGCGGCCTACCCAAAACAAAAGAACCAGAGATAATTCCTAAAGATCCAACGGGAGAGATCGTTTCGAAAATTGAAGAGATCCCCCCTTTAGATGTATTTTATAGCCCCAAGCATAAAGCTGTCGTAAAGCGACAGAGGAAAAGGAGAAGAACTGATCAACCTTCCCCATTCCCTGAATTAACAGTAACGGACAATGTTGTATGGAAAGAGGAATTTGACCCCTCCGATGACTTAACCAAGCTATCGCAATTCGCTGGAGCATATTCAGCGGCAACCATTGATAAAGCATCGGAGGTAAGCAGTTTATTAAAGACCAAGGACCAAGACATCTCTTCTCTACAAGCGAGAGTATCAGAAGTTCAGCAGAAGGCAGAGTAGGCGGAGAAAGAATTGCTAGTTCATCAATAGAACAATAATCAGTTGACCAAGCAATTACAAGAGCAAAAGCAGAGAATTGATGAAGGCGCAATCCAAAGGCAAAAGGAGCTATCGGTGGCACTGGAGAAGTTAAGAATATCAACTGAGGGAACAATGAAAGCAAAAGATGAGCAAATCACTCAATTGACCACTCAAATTGAGCAAATGAAAAAGCTACCTCAGATAGATGAATTCAAAGCAGAAGCGCTCCAGTTAAATAAGGCATTGATTAATTAGGTTAAGCTACTATGTCAACATATTACACAAGCAGAACCATTGTGCGAGTTGATAACATCCATAAGTGAAAAGGTAGAAAAAGCAAGGACCGATTTGGATCAAGCCGAAGAAACACTGACAAATTTTATAGAATGGCAAGATTCCGATATAGGCCGGGCAACTAATCTACCGAGAATTCTGGAATCACACAAAGAGATATTATTCACAGAATGGCAATCGCAACTAATGAAGGCAGAAAGAGAAATTTCCAGATGAGAAACAATCAGTGGAAATTTGGTTGAATTAGTAAATAATACACTTTATTTATCTAATATAATTTCCCAATGCACTCCAGGTCAATTAACAACGGCAAATATGTTGGAGCACTCATGCTATCCGGAGCTGGAGAAAAACACAATATTGATCGCTGGAATCAACCGTTTGACATGGGACACTTATTGGTTCTTCTTAATCGAGCCATACATCCAAAGAGCCGCCTTGAAGTGCCTAATAGATGTTGTTGGGTATATTATACCCGACATTCAGGATGCCACCTTCGCCGCCCAATTCAGTTTGCTCCTCAACAAACCGCCAGAAGTAGAACCAATGCTTGCGACAAGTCAGCTTAGGTTTAAGGGAAAACAACCTGAGGCATGACTTACTTCGCCGACTGCCAGATCGCCCCTGAGAGATAGACCGCATTTACTGATACCAATTTAGTAGGATTTTGTTTCATAGATTTTTTTAGCTTAGTAGTATTTATAGACCCTTTCATGCATTTAGAAAGGGTCGTTAAGTTTTGTATATGACTTAAACCCTGAAGTTGCACTATTGTACTTCAGGATATTTTTTTATGAAACTAGACCAATTATTCTGAATTTAATGAGGAAGGTTTTTATGCAAATGTGCACTACTGTCATTGTTTAAAAGCATTTCTGTGTTGAAGAAAGAATTTTGAATAGCGATTGATATTTCGGATTGATCTGCAGCTCACATGGTACTATTATCTACGTCTGTAATCATTTTTGTTATATGAATTGTTGTTTAAATTTCTCTTGCTATTATCGCTTATATATATGTGTGTGTGTGTGTGTGTGTGTGTGTGTGCTTTTCATAGCATTCTTTATGCATTCCACTATTGGTTGTTTATCGCATGCTTCCCTTTCAATCGTATATATGTATCGATGATATAAA
>APFE030670315.1:3822-31250 GCA_000404065.3 Pinus taeda | reverse complement strand
AGGGTTTTAACCACGTCAAAATACTGGTGTATTGATCTGTGATCTGTTTGTGAGCAGTGTCCTTTTGGCGTTCTGTCTGAGGAACTTACCCTGTAGATTCCTACACTTACAAGTCATTCCAAACATATTTTTTTAAATCTTTAATCCTTCACATTTTTATCAAATAAGCTATTTTTACCACATTTCAACATGATTCCACTAGATGTTTTAGCAAAAATAGTTAGTTAAACTAGAAAATAAAATGGTTTTGGTGTCCAAGAAAGAATGTAAACATAGATTAAAACTTAAAAGCTATGTGATTTACCACATTGATTAGGGATCTCAGGGCTTCAACAAAGTTCTGTCATTCTGATTGGCCTCCAGCCTTTCGACTCCGAGTTCGAGGAATTTCAAATACCAGGAGGCCACACCAAGAACAACTACAATATCCATGCAATTTCCTTTAGTAAAACTACTCCTAAATAAATCTATAACATTTTTCATTTTCTCTTTCCTTGACTTCCTCCATGACATTGGCTGCCCCACTTTAGCGGCACTGCTATTTGAGCTAATGTTACCTGATTCTTCTTTTTTATCGGTGGAAAGAAAACACCATCTTAACTACTTGTGCCATTCAAAACTACAGTCTGCTGGATAGAAAACAGAATAAAGTCAACCTCCATTTCTCTGAATTCCATACATTCACAATTTCTATTCCTACTTGGATTATCATTGATAGTATGTTGATTGTCTTGTTAGACACAAATTTTCACAAATTTCAAATTTTCTCAAACAATATTTTAAGACACCAGCTTAAGGACAATATTTTAAGACAATACACTTTTTTTTTGTCTCAAGTTAAGACTATATATATATCTAAAAATTGTTTCAAATATTGTCTTAAACCCCCCTATATTGTAGTGATTATTGCATCTACTCACACCCCTTTAATTGTATAAATATAATGACTTCCTTAGAGGAAACCTTGATTCCAAATGTACCCAAATATTTTATTCTAGGTTTTCTTTTAGAAATATTAGATCTCGATTATCTTCCATAGTGTCACGAAAATCATCTGTACATGTTGTCTTTTAGAAACACTTTTGGGGTCTCGGTTTTGAATGTTTTTCATTAAATTCTGAAGAGCTTTTGGATTCATCTTTGTTTTAATTAATAATGATAGGAGAGATACATATTGAATTGTCCTCACCTATTAATGATATTTCGTTTCCCTCTTTATGTAGATTAACGATATTTCATTCCTCACTCTATGTAGCAATAGAGATTGACCTTCTTGATTGTAAAACCTCATCCTTTTCCAACAGCTAATTTTTAAAATAATTTTAGACACTCCTTACTTATTGATATTTTATTTATGAGGCATCGAATTTTGATCAAAATAGACACAAGACTTATTAATATTTTCATTATGAGGCATCGAATTTTGATCAAAATGGCCATATGATAGAGATTGTGTTAGGCTATTGGATTTACATGTTTCAACATATGTTTCGGCTTAAATAACTGAGTCTGGGTATCATATCCTAAGAGGAAACTTAAATTTCATTTTAGGTAACATAGCATAATAATGAAAAGAAGAGACAAACTTTCATAAGATGTAACTTTCCACTTATCTATTCATCCATCTCAACAACAGATCATAATAACATAATATTAGAAGACCAACTTAAAAAACAAAACAAAAATAGTTTTGCACTTATTTATTTATAAATAGGGAGCGAGGGAATTCAGCTAGGAGAATGACAACCACGTCTAGTTTTCCCCCTCGAGCCTTCTTATTTTATGGAAAACTTTATCCATAATAAACTAACACGGTCAAGAAATCATCGACTCATTAACATTTCTTCAGGTTTATACTGGCCACCAACCAACTCAGGAGTTCCCAAACTAGCAGTGGCTTTCCTCCCTCAACGAAGTCCTGTTCATGGTCACAAGCATACAGATTGATTATCCTCCTTTGGACCTCCTCCAACAAGGAACCAAGTCTTCAAGGTTTTTTCTTCCCTCTCCCCACTTGGCTACCTTTTCCCCCAAATCAAAGTATTTATCTCTTAGGGAGAGGAATAATTGTCTTGTAGTTGTTTGGTAAAATGAGAATTTTGAGATAAGATCTTTTCTCATGAATTCTCCTTTCCTATGAATTCCAAGTTTCCTATGAATTCCAAGGCTTTCTATACCTTTTAGAGTAAATTAAAATAAAATTTAAACACTATAATTTCTCACTAGGCTTTCCATTTAGCAAAATGTTTTATGATGACTCGATGACTAACTCTCCTTTTAAATGCATTCGAGATGTCAACAAGTAATAATTGCAAAAAATATCCTCCTTTTAATAATTGTAAAAGAAATTATAAAACCCCATTTTTCACGCAAATCCTTTGATATATACTGCAATAGTTAAAAACATTTCCATTTCGTACAACATCACTATGAAATAATTTTTAAATTGGAAAATGATTAAAGAAATACAACAAATAAACGCTTCCACTTTAGTGGTTACCTTGATAAGCAACTTAGGCTTCTTAAGGATTTTTGCTCCACCATCGGTATGACTGTTAATACTGACAAAACAAAAGTTATGATTATAAAATCCAAGAAGGAGACTTATGCTAATTTTACATATGACAATAATAACTTAGAGGAAGTGTATTCTTACAAGTACCTAGGAATTGATATTCATCACAAGCTCAACTGGAACTATAGCATTGAGAAAAGGATTAATGGGGGATGGAAAGCTTATTTTGGTCTTGAAAAGGATTGTAAAATGGAAAACCCTATAATGTGGGATAAAAGGAAGTTCCTATTTGAAACTTTAGTCACTTCTGTTATCTTATATGGATGTGAGGTCTGGGGTTGCAGCATCTCTAGAGAATCCTGGAGAAATATTAAGAAAATCCAGAAGTGTTTTATAACGTATAACCTAAAAATTAAAAGCAATACACCCTATCATATTCTCCTTATAGAAGTAGTTCTTTCTCCTATCAAGAGCCTAGCTATGACTAGGCTTCTATTGTACAAGCACAAACTCAATAACATATGAGATCATAGACTTCCTAAGCTAGCTTTAAATTCTAGCCAAAACCACCTAAGGCTCAAGTGGGGGTGGTATAAACACACGAGGGCTTGGTTAAACCTTTGGGAGATCAATGAGAATGATGCGTTGCAAAACATTAATAACATTAAAAATATTGTTACTTCTAAGTTCAAAGAAAAAATGTAGTGTGAGAAATATTTAGCAGTTAAAAGAAAATTAAGTTATTAAAATACGGTCATCAACCCCACCCTAGAAGATCAAAAGTATCTCTCTGTTTTAACTAGCTCAAAGAAGAAAACTAATATAGTGAAGATTATAACAAACTCTCATGAGCTCCATAGTGAAACAAGTTGCTGGCCAGTTCCTAAAACACCATGGATGGAAAGGATCTGCCATCTCTATGAAAATAGGAACATCGAGGATGAAAACCACTTCCTCTTAGAGTGCCCCGCGTACAACCACATTAGATCTCAGTTTCAAAATCTTTGTCGCAATACTGACCTTCCTAGCCTTTTACGATGTCAAAATTATAATGAGCTTGGCAGGCTTCTCTCCAAGGCTTTTGAGCATAGGAATAAAATCTTAAATCAAAATAAATAATTTGTTTCTTTTCCTTAGGTCCGATAGACCAAAGTTTGGTCTCAGTGGACATTAACCATCATCATCATCATATTATTATTATTATTGCCTAATTTGGCTGTGTAAAAAATGTTAACCATGACATGATAGAACAATACATCATTTTTATGATTCTGGGCTAGAGAGCACCTCTAGAGGCAATAAAATTTTAAACTTTAGAGTATTTTTTAATGTTTATCTAACTTTATAATATGTTTAAAATAATCACATTTCAAGTCATTGTGGGCTAGAAGGTACCTTTCGAATGAATAAACTTTTAAACTTTAGAGTATTTTTTTATGTTTGTCTAACATTAAAATATTCTAAATTTTAGAATTCAGAGTTTTTTTTTTCATGTTTATCTAATTTATAATATGTTAACTTTTAAACTTTGTACTATTTTTTATGTTTATCTAACTTTATACTATGTTTAAAATAATCACCTCTCAATTTCTTAGTCAAATCTCATTTTTGAGAATACCATGGGAAAAAACATGCGCTAAGAATACTATGGCAAAACCATGCGTTGGCAAAATTATTTACTTTATTTTATTTTATTTTTTATGTAATTTGAGGAAGTCAAAATTCTAAACAACAGAGTACCTAACTTTATAAGATGTTTACGATAATCATGTTTAAAATTCTTAAGAAAAACCCAGTCTAGAGAATATCACCGGAAAAACCATGGTATTATTAATTTGATTTTTATAAATATAATTATTACACTTCAATTTTATATTTTATTTATTTTTAATGTATTTTACGTTTATATTACTAATTTTATTTTTATAATAATTATTAACTGCAATTTAATATTTTATTTTTTATTAATTGTATTTTACATTTATTTTATTGGTATCTAATTGACAGAGTCAAAATGTTTACATAACATCACATAACATAACATTACAACATATATTCCATAATGGGCTAGAGAGCCTCTCTAGAGGCAAAATTGAAACTAAATTAAAAAATAATAATTAAAATAAGTTTGAATTAGTTATTTGATGATGTTTACATAACATCACATAACATAACATTACAACGTCTATTTCATAATGGGCTAGAGAGGCCCTCTAAGGGAAAAAATAAAACTAAATTAAAAAATAATAATTAAGATAAGTTTGAATTAGTCATTTGATGTGTTTATCAATGCTAGTTTACAAGTCCATGGTATTGCATAACCCACGATATTTTCCCCTAGTATTTGTTATAGTTGGGTCTATTTAAAGGCTTGGGGAATGCATTGCATAACTCATGCTATTTTCTCATTGTATTCGTTATGCAGCTATAATTAAAATTGATGGTTTACAAGGCCATGGTATTGCATAACAGAGTTTACAAGGCCATGGTATTGAATAACACATTGTATTTTCCCTTAGTATTTGTTATGGCTAAGCATATTTAAAGGGCGACTAATTTGGTGTCATGGTAAGTTTTGTTTCTAGCTTATGAACAAGCCTTTTATAGGTTCAATAGTACTTGGAATATAGTTTTACAATGGTGTTTATTTAATTTTTGTTGACATACTCTTGACATCCTTTCACTGTGATGTAGTTGGTATAGATATAGTAGCTCATATTGAACATAGAACAATAGAATTTGTAAATTGGTTTTTATATAATATAAATTTGTGTCTTTTTCTAGTGAAAAATAATAAAAAATAAACCTTACCATGAAACCCATAAGCTATAGCTTCAGTGGTGGGTTGATTAATAATGTTCCGGGCACTATGACCAGCAATGGTAGCCACGTGTCTGGTAGTCTTCCTGTGAGAATCGTTAAAATAGGCTGGCACTGTGATCACGGCGTTCTTGACATTAGAGTTGAGGTATGCTTCGGTTATCGTCTTCATTTTTACTAATACCATCTAAGAGGTTCCTTTGGCTGCAAATATTGGGCAACCAAGAAACGCTCAACAATTAGAAATATGTGGATAATAGCGGTAACATCTAAAACTTAAAAAGAAGGGAATATAAAAAAACTAAAGATGGAAACATCTGTATGGTTGTTTTATCTAATAATGTAATTGATTTTTATGTGATATATTTTATAATAAAAAATGTATAAGAAGAATATTTGCATTTTTTATAAAAAGTTTATCTCTCCTTCATAATAAGATGATAGTATTATTTTCCAGATCTTCTGTGTTATTCTCTCATTTTTTTAATATTTTTAGGTCTACATGTCGATCAATTGGTATCACAACATAAGACCTTGGAAGCTATCCACTTGTTCAAAGATTTTTTTTGAGATTTGTGGCTTAACAATTTAACGCACTTCTTAGTGTGCCCTCCTTGCTTCACAGTCCCATCACAAATTGTCACTTGAGGTCATACCTTTCAATTCCTTTAGTGGATGAAAATCATGTCGCGCCATCGAGAACCCTGAACCAAGGACGCACCAGTCCATGATTTAGTCATGGCTATTCAAGAGCTAATTACGTTGCAACAACAAAAACACCCTCCTGGACAAATGCAGTTGCATACATGTTTTCAAAACATGTCCCATGATGGAAGAGGATATGAGAATTCAAATCGTTAGTCTACAGATGAAGGGCCTAGCACAAACATGGTGGGATACTCAACTCGAGAGTATATCCTTGGTTTTTGAACTCAGAGACCAAGCCAAGATGAGATCCACACATATCACATCTTGGGATGACTTCTACCATGCCTGAAGAGCACGTTTTTACCCCCAGGATATCTCTAGAATCTCCTTGTCAAATGGTTGCAAGTTCGACAACTACTGAATCAATTAGTGCATTCATACATTGACGTCTTTTGCAAATTATGCATTCAATTCAATATCTCTGATCCAGAAGAGGTATTAATTATTAAATTTAATTTTGGTCTACTACTATTTTTTTGTCGAGAAGTTGAGTTGTTTGGTGATACTTCCTTAGACAAGGCCTTTGTTCGGGCCTTGGCTATAGAATGTAAAGTGGCTCCTCAAACTTGATCTCTTCAAACCAAAAAGGGTCCATCTCATGCTAGTCCATCTAATGTGGCCCTTCACTCATCCTGTTGGTGTACATTTCATAAGGCCAACTCACATGCTTCAGTAGATTGTCGTGTACTTCAAAATATGCACCCTAACAAGACTTGTTTTACAGAGGTAGAGAAACAAAATTCCTCTTCCTCACTTGCAGTTGTTTCTCTTGAAAATCCTACCAAAGTAGACCCCTCTCTCATCTTGATGATTGCTAATGAAAATGGAACCTCTATTGCACCACTACTTACACATAATTGTCAAATCAAACATGAGTTGGTGACTCTTATCCTCGACAATGGGAGTCAAAAGAATCTGGTGGCACAAGGCTTGGTTCACCCCCTTAGCCTTCCACCACTCCACAACCTATATCAACTAGGTTCGGCTGAAAAGGAAGTCCTTCATCTTATTGTCTCCCAACATTATGTCATCACCTTTGCTATTGGTCCTTTTCGAGATACTATGCTATGTGATGTTTCTCCTCTCGATTGTGCCGATTTGTTACTAGGAGTTCCATACCAGCAAGCCCGAAATATTGTTTATCATGTTAAGGATCACAAATACCACTTGCAATATGAGGGAGACACCTATGTGGTCACATCCTCGGTCCTCACATCAATCCAACCTCTTACTGGCAAAGTTGCCATTAAGAAAGTCAATATAAACCAATACATTTTTGTGTTTGGTTCACTCTGTCAAGCTAGAAAACAACACCAACACAATATCCCTTGCCATGACTCCACTACAACCAAAAATTGCAAATATCTTCATCGAACCCATGGTGTTTCATCCCCAATTCTCTACTGAAAACAAAATCAATCTTATTCCAAGTGCTTCCTTATCCAGTGCCCCACTTTTTTGCCTTACTGGAAAGCCATCTATTGGACATGATTCATCAAAGAAACATGTTTTTCTCAAAGGTCAGACTAGACACAAAAATATGCAAGTTGTAAAGATATATGCAACATCCAATTGAGGTAATTGTGGGATTCAAGGAAATCCATCAATGGTAGCAATGGATGAAATATCAAGTTCAAATTCTAGTCGGAAGAGTGCCGCACAAGTTGGGGCAAAGCCATTGTCAACAACTTTTAGGCAGAGCGTGGATACGATATTCAACATCAGGAAAACAACTAAGGAATGACAGTCAATCAAAGGACCTATTCTCAAAAATTTGAAGGGCCCTACTATGGAAGACTTCATGTTAGACAATCAACCTTTTTCTTATTCTCAGATTCATGCTACTTTCTATGCATGAATAATCTCAACAGCTCACCGCTCACCGCTTCTGATGGGAAAGCACGCAACGAGTTCTCATTTTTCACAAGGGAAACTCTCACTGCGTAGAATGGCACTGTTTAGGGGTTTCAATATGGCTCCTGACTTATCATATCTTGTTCGTCGGAAGGGACACACACCAGTGCATACCCAAATGGCTAAAAATAGAAGCATTGAAGCACAATTTCCCTCTGTTGGTGGAGGAAGTCGGGACAATTCCCACTCTAAATAGGGAGGGATTGGGCAACAAAGAAATTCTCAGCAATTAAACACATCTCCACAAAAAAGAAAAATCACACTATTTTCTTGGCAACATCTAAAAATTAAAAAGAATGAAACATAAAAAAATAGTAAACATGGAAACATCTCTATAGTTCTTTTATCTAATAATGTAATTGATTCTTATTTAATATATTTTGTAATTAAAAATGCATAAGGAGAATGTTTGCATTATTTATAAAATTCTCATCTCTCCGTCATAATAAGATGATGATATTGTTATCCAAAACATTTGTGTTCTCTCCTTTTCTGAATCTTTTTAGATATGCATGCAGATCAAACATCCTCCTCCTTTATGGTGACAATGAGTAATATCGTAGTTGATTATTATCAAAGTCATGGAAGATTTGAATTTCCCATATGTAGTTCCATTTTATGAAATAACATATGAACTCTGCTAGCGTTCTTATTAATTTTCTATATGTGTGGTCTAAATTAGAAAGCACTGACTTTTACTCTGTTATAAACATGACATTTCTGATTTACTAGAATATCCTAACGGATACAGAAATTCTATGATTTTATAGAAAATATAGATAGCCTGATTGGGAAAGGAACTGGCTACGTCGAGAAAAAATAATTTCCTATAGTCGCATGATGAATGACATAATATTTCTTGCTTAATTAAGTGACCGAAGAAAGAAAGCATGTTTGTTCATAACCCTTAGTAAGTTACAAGTGAGTTAATATTAACCAAAACACTCATTCTTAGTAGGACTTAGACGAGTGAGCAAAAAACCATAAAGGTGGAAAAACAAGTAAATCAAGTACAAGCACAACTTTGGAGTTCTCATTTCAAGTATGAGTATGAACTTGGACAAAAGATTGTCACCTAGAGCACGTCATGATGATGTGAGAAAAAAAAGAGCACCACTGTAGCAGTGTAATTACCCATGCAAAACGAAAATAACAATTTTCAGACTCTAGAGCTGTGTTGACCCTGTGTTGACTCTACAGTGAGGTTGGGATTAATAAACCAGGGTAGAAGATCTGGAAAAAAAAAAAAAAAAAATCATCCTTTCATCGAAACTTGAAACCTCTATAGACAGTCCATAACTGATATTAATAAATGTAGAGATGCATAACCATGTGTTTGTTCCTCTTTAGGTAAAGCATACACAACATTCATACCATTAGGTATGGTCTATAATGGTTAACCACTTTTACGAAAGATGGTTTAACAAAGGATTCCCGGAAAAAGGAATACAGTGGCATGCAAGAACTCTAAATTGAATAAAATTCATGAAGCACCTAGATTACCAAATGGCTTTAGCGGATTACCCTTTCACTATGAGGGGGCTGCTTTTTAACTTGTGTACGGTAAAACCATTGGCATGCTAATGTTGAGAAACAAAATCACCTCTATGGAATTCCTAATTTCCACCTTGGGGATCCTAATTACTGGTTTTAAATGTTTACCAACACCTCCGCGTTTGGGTGTAACAGAAAAACTCCACATGGTATCTGACCCTGGACCTAGGTTCGATTCCCCCAAGTTGCCTTTGAGGAGGGTGTTGGAAATATCACTGCACCTCTATGGAATCTGTAATGTCCACCCTAGGTGTGACGCCCCCAGGGCTATGGTAGTCTTTCAATCGTACTTGGCGAGGTGCGGCACCACAGAACACTTTCTTTTCACCAATACTTATGTTTATGGACTACGCCTAACCATTACTCTACTTAGTTTATTTTTCACAACAAAGTATTATTAATGTTATTTTATACTAATGAACACCCATACACATTCATTATCATCAGCAATTATACATGAAGAACACAATTGCACAATATAAAGGGAGAAGCAACTCCATGAAAAATGAGTCTACCTGAATTCAATATATTATACAAATTTACAATGTTTACAAGTATACTTGGGAAACACAAAGTTTCATATTTAGCCAATTTTACAAACAGGCAACACCTTCCTGTGCCAACCGAGTTCCTTGCGCAAGTTGGGTAGGCGAGCCCTCACACGGACCCCCAACCACACTCCTCAACCGAACTTCATTCACCTTTGCACGATGGGAGGGCGACCTCACCCGAGTCACCTATTCACCCTTGCACGCTGGGCAGGCGACCTCACCTGAGTCACCTGCTCACCCTTGCACGATGGGCAGGCGACCTCATCGGAGTCACCCGTTCACCCTTGCATGATGAGCGGGCGACCTCACACGATGGGAAAGTGACCTCACCGAAGTCACCCATTTACCTCTACATGACGAGTGGGTGACCTCACCCAAGTCACTCATGTCTTCACTGAATGGCAGGTCCCTTCCCTTATCTGTGCCTTCATCCTTCACCCAAGTCTGCGTGCTATTGCCATGTAGTGTTGCCCAAGACCGGGCGCACTAGTGTTGCGCCTTGCTGTGGCCTGTACACTTCCTTTGCACTTTTCCTTACGATGTAGAGTGAATGATTCGATGCTTGAACGAATGCCAAATTCTCCAATGCATCCATCAATATATATCCCCCATGGGCGGTCGTGCCACCCTTGGCTGACCTACGTTTTATGTTTGGTCAATGCCTTTCTTTGCCTATTCATTCGGTCGGCCTCTCCCAACCTTCGCGCAAA
This sequence comes from Pinus taeda, assembly GCA_000404065.3. Taxonomy (NCBI): domain Eukaryota; kingdom Viridiplantae; phylum Streptophyta; class Pinopsida; order Pinales; family Pinaceae; genus Pinus; species Pinus taeda. Next base: position 20,478 of record APFE030670315.1, on the reverse strand, counting down.
TTGGAATCCTTCATTGTTGGCTTGTTGAACGAATGTCCAGCTCATCAATTATAATTATATCACTGCTCTAACACTTCGCACGCGCATTCCAAGTGTCTTTCTTGGTTATGTTTCCAACTCGTTTGCTTTAAACATGTCGCACTTCGCACTGGCGATTATGACTCGGATTGCAGGTCCTTACATCCTCCTCCACCTGATGTCATTGTTGTCCTCGATAATCATGCCACCTTGGTAGCCATCCACAAAGATCATCATTTCCAACTATCTCATCCTTGGTCCATGATATCAATTCCTCCACATACTCCAAACATCCCTGCAATGTATGCAAAACAACTGTTTCTATCATGTGCCATCGCATCTTGTGAACTGTCATCAAATACTCCCCTGAAGTCAACATCTCTCTAGTACACTGCTAGCCCTCATGACTTGAACTAATTGGGTGATCAGTCAAACTATGACACTCAAATCATAAGAATGTCCCTCCTTATGCCTACACCAGTCTTTCTCAGATTCTGCCACATCCTGGACTCACCAAGAATCTCTCCCATGCTCAGGTCCATGGAAACTCCATCCCATCTGCCAATGTCATGATGTTAATGCTGAACCATTCCTACACAATCTGTCATACTTGCTCAACCTATTTTAAGGTCTCACTTCCATGAGCAGCTAATAATGAGCCCCATCTTCTATGTCATCTACGAAGATGTAGAAGGAGTAGAGCCTGAAAGCTCACCCTCACTAATAAGCTCAATCCATCTGTCAGGATTCTGTATCTCCATCCTTTGTAGATATGCTACCCGATCCTCCTCTCGGAAATTCGGTCTCACATAAACCTCCTCGTCATCTTCATCCTCAACCTCCTCTAGCCTTCCTGACAAATCCAAGATACTATTGGATAGTGTCCTGATAACCAATGACTTCTCGGTAAGTTTTGCCTCAATAGTAGACAACCGCTTACTCATGTCTTCCATGTGCTTCTCATCCTCCATCTGTATCAGTGCCAATTTACAATTAGGTCTTCTCACTCCAATGCTTGGAACACCAATGGGTACATCTTCCCTTCCATCGTAAATGTACAGTTTCTTCAAATGTGGAACAATCATAGCATCATATTGTTTCAAGAATTCCATCCCTAGTATAGCTTCATAGTCATCAATCTGCACTATAGTGAAGTCGACTTTCCCGGTCCACTCACCTAGTGTTGTGTCTACTCCTTCAGCTACACCAAGAACACAACCAAGAGGAGAATTCATTGTCTTCATTTGTGCCTTCACCGGTAAAAATTTCAGCGCAATCCTTCTCGCAATATCTTCACTCATGAAGTTGTGAGTATCCCCACTATCCACCATAGTGAGTATATCAACACTCCCAATCTTCATCCGAACATACTCCAAGCTATTCCTCTCAGGATCTCTCTGAGAGACCACCTCTATTGTAGTAGCAACTCCAAGAATCTGCATCAACCCCACAAAAGCTTCTTCATTCTTCGTATTAGATTGTGCAATAGTGGCCACTTTCGGTCTTGAAGGACAATTCTTCACCGTATGTGGTTTAGCACATATCCAACACTTCAGGGTTTTCTTCATCTTCGACTTATCATCCGATTTCGAAGCATCATCCTTCTTCTTCTCTTTCGGCTTATCAGACTTCTTCTTCCTCTCATCAGAAGTCTCATCATAATGCTCCACCAATCGATCCATAGCAGCAAAAGCTTCCTCAAGTGTCTTTATCTTCTGCCTCCTCACTTCATTGCGAGCCCAAGGCTTCAATCCAATAATGAATTTGAACATCTTGTCCCTCTCCCCCATGTCAGGAAGTTCCAGAACCACACTTGCAAACTCCGGCTGATATGCCTGTAGGTTCCCTGTTTGCTTAATGAACTTAATCTTCATCCTTGCTTCCCATGTTTCATCCTAAGGGTTTGCAAAGCCTTCTTCATTTCATTCCACGAAGTTATGTCATCAACACTTCCATTGGAAATCTGATCCATCCTCCTTCACTACCACATCTTAGCATCCTTTGTCAAGAATTGGGCAACGACCTTCACCTTTGTCTCATCATCAGATAGACCCAAGCATTTCAAGTATTGCTCCATGTCCTAGAGAAAGTTTCCAAGAGTCTTCGCACTCTTTGTACCATCATAAGAGTCTGGTTCCTTGACTTTCACATGAGGCACTCCTCCACCTAAGTTATGCCTCACGACCTCCTTCAACACCACAATCTCATCTCTAGCTTCATCAAGAGATTTCTGCAAGTTCAAGATCATTGCCAAACCTCAATCTCTTGCTTCTTCAATCTCCTTGACTTTTACATCAAGTTGTGTACACATAAGATTAGTGTACTCATGCTGAGTCTGAAGTTCATCAAATTCTTCCTTCATCTTAAAATTTGCCTCTTGATCCTTCATGACCAAGTTCATCTTTGTAGTCTACAAAGATTCCAAGTCCTCCATTCTTTCCAACACTTTTTCAAGGAAAGCATTCGTCACAATATGGCTATATTTCCAAACCTGAGATTCACCTGCCATTGTTAATAGCTTCCTCCTCTATGATCTAGTATAGACCATCCACCATCTTCACCAAGTTTCCTGCAACACGAACCCGTTCTTTTTCCACTTGTATGTGAAACCAACTTCTTTCACCTGCAAGTACTTGTTTCCACTGTCATCAACTTCCAAGTGCGTATGCACTTGTCACTTCGTCACATACCAGCTTCAACAGTGAGCTTCAATACCACCTGTTAATGTGTGTATCAGCTTCAATGCTTTAACACCTAAACCTGCTCACTAGCTACTTGGCACTAGCTCTGATACCAACTACACCTCAGTGTAGTTGTGTAGCAGCTTCAACCTTCAATGCCGAAATCAGCTGCTCTAATACCACCTGTGAATTCCCCCAGGCCTATGATATTCTTTCAACTATACTTGGCGCGGTGCAGCACCATCGAACACTTTCTTTTCACTAATACTTATGTTCATGGACTACGCTTAACCATTAGTATACTTAGTTTGTTTTTCGCAACCAATTATTATTAATGTTCCTTTATACTAATGAACACCCATACACGTTCATTATCATTAGCAATTGTACATGAAGAACACAATTGCACAGTATAAAGGGAGGGGCAACTCCCTAAACAACGAGTCTGCCCGAATTAAATATATTATACAACTTTAAAATGTTTACAAGTATACTTGGGAAAGACCAAGTTTCACACAGCCAATTTTACAAACAGGCAACACCATTGTGTGCCAACCAAGTTCCTTGCCCAAGTTGAGCGGGCACCCCCTCACACAGACCGTCGACCGCACTCCTCAACCGAACTTCATTCACCTTTGGACGATGGGAGGGAAACCTCACCTGAGTCACCTGTTCACACATGCACGATGGGCAGGCGACCTCACCTGAGTCACCCATTCACCCCTTGCACGATGGGTAGGAGACCTCACCCGACTCACCCGTTTACCTCTGCATGACGGGTGGGCAACCTCACCTGAGTCACCCATGTCTTCGTCAAAATAAGGGCACCTTCCCTTACCCGCGCTTTTGTCCTTCACCCAAGTCTATGTGCTATTGTTGTGTAACACTGCCAAGGGGCAGGTGCGTTAGTGTTGCGCCCTACTGCGGCCTCCTACACTTTCTTCACACTTTTCCTTGTGATCTATAACAAATGATTCAATGCTTGAACGAATGCCAAATGCTCCAACGCGTCTAGCAATATATATCCCCCATGGGTGGTCGTGCCGCCCTTCGCCGACCTGCATTTTATGTTTGGCCGATGCTTTTCTTTGTCTATTCGTTTGGTCGGCCTCTCCCAACCTTCACCTGAATTGCAATTCTTCATTGTCGCCTTGTTGAACAAGTGCTAACTTGTCCATTATAAGTATATAACTGCTCTAACACTTCACACGCGCATTCAAAGTGTCTCTCTTGGTTATGTTTCCAACTCGTTCGCTTTATCCATGTCGCACTTCGCACCGGTGGTTATGACTCAGACCGCAGGTCCTTATAGTGGGGATCCTAGTTACTGGTTGAAAACATTTACCAACACCTGCATGTTTTGGTGTAACGAAAAACCTCCAGAAGTTCCGCATACCTACAAACTAAATCATACAAATATTTCACCCACATTTATCTTTGGCAAAAGAAATAAAAGCTAACAAAACACAAAGAACAAATTAAAGTCGTCGAATATAATACAAATATTTCACCCAAATTTATCTGTGGCAAAAGAAATAAAAGCTAAAAAAACACAAAGAACAAATTGAAGTCATCGAATGTATAAACAAACAAAAATTTTATCGGGAGTCTCACCTGCACAAGACATTTAACAACTATTGCATAAAACTGAATGGGAGATGTTATGGCTAGCCTAAGTGAGAATATGCAACCAAACCCTAAATGTTAGAATTGTAATGAAAGGAATTGTGGCTTACTCTAAATAAATTACATTGAAAAAAAACACATCACGACATTGTGTTTACTAGATGTTTAGCACAACTTTTGATGAAGATATCATGTTGTGGCTTGACGACGTAGTCAGATATGGGGTTCAGCTTTCAATGCTTCTCTTTTCCATGCTTTTGGCATGTTGATGGTGGAATACCACACAGAATGGGAGGTAAAAAAAAATCTACACCATTTGATCACCTCGTTTCCTAGCCATCGTTCGTAGGGTACGGTTGTAAATTCCCACTTGAAGATCACATGACTCTGGGGTATTGGCCAGCACTGAATCATTACATAGAAACTGAGAAAATACGACACCTTCATCCATATGTATCACCTCAATACTAGTTGCACCAATATGCCATTACAATATGATAAATGGAATTATTGCCCATAAGACTAAGGGGCGCATTATGTCAATAAAAATTAAAACGAGCATCCGAAGGGTGTCGAAACTTGGTACAATTTCCTCGTAAAGTTAGCAAAATAAAAAAAATTGAGAATGATATAATATATATATATATATATATATATATATATATAATATAATATATATATATATATATATATAGATATAATATATATATATACTTCACACAAAAAGCGAGAGGAAGGGTAGTGAAATATTAAACAAACATATTGGTTTAGAAATTAATAGCGGGATAAAAGGCACATTTTATAATGATGATTATGTAATAAAAAATTAATAATAATAATGCAGAGGGAATGTTAAAAAAAAAAATTAAAAATGAGGAAAGTGCTTTTTCTTATAAATTGATATAAAAAGAAAAGAAGGATACACAACTATGTTAATATTGTATCCGAAGCAAAGTTTTACTCACCAAAGTAGACTACAATATTGGACATAAGGTTTTTGGTGATAGTGTTGGTATTTGAGCCCACTAACATTTAAATAAGAAAGAAATACACAAGAAATAGAAACAAAATAACACAACAAGAAACTTCAAAGCATTTACATGGTAAACCCCTAATAGTGTGTCAAGGAAACCTCCACGCGACAAGGGACTGGAATTCTTATTGTTCCATGTCAAAAAATGACTCTCCAATGTTACATCAAGCCTCTTGTGGAAATCATCATTTTAATACAAAGACTATGTTGGATAACTCCCTATCATTACAAGACTCCCTCAACAATAAAACCATATTTACGAAGATCATTACATTATTAACATTAATTGTTGTCATTCATTAATAATCTCCACCTAACAATTTTCCTAATCCATTGCCCATGCCCAATCATCATCTCTTCAACAAGAAAGGAGAATCCAAACACCATCGCAGCTTCTCTACCAATACTGGCTTCATGATCATGTCGGCAAGATTCTCGTGTCTATGGACCTTCTTGGGAGCTATGTTTCCAACATCAATTACATGTCTCACAAAATGGTACATTACATCAATGTGCTTAGTCTTGCTGTGATACGCTGTATTTGTAGCCAAATGTATACTACTTTGTCTGTCATAGAATACATTTACTTTCTCCTACATCCTTCCAAGCACATCAAGTAGACATTTCAACCAGATTGCCTCTTTACGTGCGTCTAAAGCAGCTATATTCCCTGCTTCAGTCGTGGACAAAGAAATTGTTTCTTGAAGCTTTGACATCTAGCTAATTTCTCCACTTGCATGAATAAAGGAATATCCCACAGTAGATATATTCTTGTCCAAATAACCTCCATAATCAACATCCACATAATCATAAAATGAATATCCATAACCATTAAAAATGATACAATGGTCACTTGGGCCTATTGAATAACGAAGCACCCATTTCACTGCTCGACAATGTTCTTCTCTCGGATTTTCCATGAACCTACTAACAACTCCAACTTCATGTGAAATTTCAAGTCTTGTAGATAGAACCACATACATTAAATCTCCTACCACATTTGCATATGGTACATGCGACATATACTTCTTTTCTTCATCAATTCTAGAACTCAAACTCAAAGAAAGATTAAAATGGGAAGCTAAAGGAACAATAGCATGTTTCACATTGTCGATACTGAAATTTGCAAATATTTTCTCCTCATAATTTTGGTGTGATAACCAACTTTACAAGTTCCCTGCCTCTGTGTATATCCATGCCCAAGATATGTTTTATATCTCCAACATCCTTCATAACAAATATCCTATAAAGCTAGGCCTTTATCATGTTTATTTCTTCCATGCTTTTTCTTGCAATAAGCATATCATCAACATACAATACCAAGATAATAAATATTCCATTAATACTCTTAAAGTATGCACAATTATCATACTCACTTCAAGTGAAGTTCTAGCTCACCATGAAGGAGTCAAACTTCTTATACCACTACCTGGGAGACTACCTCAGGCCATAGAATGATTTCCTAATCTTGGAAAGTAACATTTTGTTGCGACCTTGTACAAGAACTTTATGTTGTTCCGTATATATATCTTCATCCAAATATCCATGAATAAAGGTTGGTTTAACATGTAATTGTTCTAACTCAAGATGAAATAATGTACTTAGTCATAACACATTACGAGTAGAAGCAAGTTTTACAAGTTGAGAACACCCTTTTGCTACCAACCTCGCCTTATCCCTTTCAATACCTGCATCAACATTTCACTTCAATTTGGAGACCCATTTGCATTCGAAAAAATTTATCCCTTTAGGAAGTTCTATAAGATCCCAAGCTTTTTTCTTGGTTAAGGAATCCATTTCCTCATCCATAGCCTTCTCCCATTTTTCACTAACCACACAACCATTACTTCTTGATAACAAGAAGGCTCCCCATCCTCAGTAATCAATGCAATAGATGAATGAGAATATTCATACCTTTTGGGTGTTCTTCTATCCATTGTAGACCTCCATATATTGACTTGTTGCTAAACAGGTTCCTGAGTTTCCTTTACATCCTCTTCCCCTTTTTCTTTAGAAGTCTCTTATTTCTTCTGAATTTCCAAAAAAGGTCGAGTTTCCAATTGAAATTGCTGATTTGATGATACATGTTCATGTTCAACTTTTCCAATATCATAATTTATAAAAAAGGTACATCAAATGTTACATCTCTACTAATGACTATCTTACGTGAATAAGGATCCCACAACCTGTATCCTTTCACAACATTGTCATACCCAACAAAACATAAAAAAATTCTTTTGGCTCTAACTTAGAATGTTGATTCTTTGGAATAAAATCATAAGAATCACAACCAAAAAATTCTTAAATGTGAATAATCACAAGACTGACTTGACCAAACTTCATCTGTAATTTTACAATTAATAAAAATTTAAGGTGATTTGTTTACCAAAAAAAAAGAAGTAGATACTGCTTCTTCCAAAAACTCCTTCAGCATGTTTGCATTATTGATCATGCTTCTAGCTCTTTTCATAAAAATGTAATTCATATGTTTAGCAATGCCAATTTTCTAAGCAGTATAGACAATAATTTTATGTCTAACAATCCCTTCATTCTTGAAATATTATGCAAATTATAAGGAAGTAGATTCATCGCCATTGTTAGTTCTTAAACTTTTAATTGATTTTCCTGTTTTATTTCCAACCATCGCTTTAAATTGTTTAAATATATTTAATACATCAACTTTTGTTTTTCAGATATAGACACATAATTTCATGGAGTAATCATCAATAAATGTTAGGAAGTAAGATACACCTCCATAAGATACTGTAGGAGATGGTCCCCAAAGATCAAAATGAATATAGTCTAAAATTCCTTTACTATTATGACTTCTAGTTTTAAATTTACATTTACATTGTTTTCCATATACACAATGTTTGCAAAAATCCAAACTCAATGATTTCAAATTAGGAAGTAATTTACAATTCATCGGTACCTGAAGGCCTCTTTTGCTCATGTGGCACAATTTCTGATGCCATAGGTGAGTATCTTATTCTTCCTTCTTAGGTACAATCATTGCCTCCCTCACTTGAGTAATTTCTTTGAGTCTATAAAAGTTTACGATCTTCTCTACCTTCATAACAACCATAGTTCCCTTTTAAACTTTCAACACACAATTTTGACCTCTAAACTTGTAACCTTTTGAGTCAAATACTCCCAAAGAAATCAAATTCTTTCTCAACTCATGTACATGTCTAGCATTAGTCAATGTTAAAGCTATATCATCATACATTTCAATTTTGGCATTTCGCATTCCAACAGTTTAACAAGAAACATTATTACCAATAAACACATAACTATAATTCCCAACTTGGCATGAGGTGAACCAAATTCTGTGTGGACTCATGTGATGAGAAGCATCAGAATATAACAATCAATTTTCATATGGTTGAGAAATATTACAAACATGCATAGCTTCATCTACCATACCTAATTCAACAGATAAAAATCCATCAATCATACTGACTCAACTTGATTTTCTTCCTTATTTGGGTACTCAACGAACTCTTTTCATTTCCAACAATGTTTCTTGAGATGCTCCATTTTGTTGCAATACCAACATTTGACTTTATAGTTATTTTCTTTTGATTTTGATCTCAAAGAGCTTCTTGCTTTCTCCCCTCTTTCCTTGGATTGACCTCTGGCTACTATGGATTTTGGCATGGAAGTTTCAATGTTATACTTTCTCCATTCTTTTTTAGATAACAAAGCTCCCACAACACAATCAAATTATAAAGATTCGATTGTGATCAAATTGATAGAAGTCACAAAATAATCGCAAGACTCGGGCAAGGAACAAAACCAGGTAATAAATTTATATTCTTCTTCAAAGTAAACATTCATACCTAACAACTGGAAATTAATTGTATTAAATACATTTATATGTTTTGTTATTTTAGTACCCTCCTTCAACTAGAGGCCATACAATTTCCTCTTAAAATAGATTATGTTGGTTAAGGATTTTGTCATATACAATTTTTCCAACTTTACCCACAAACATGTTGCTGAGGTTTCTTCAACAATGTTGAAGAGAACTTAATCCATAAGGCACAATGTGATGGTACTGAGAGATCAGGCATCGAAATCCTCCCAATCCAAATTTGTCATGTCATCAAGATTCTCTTTTACACCATGTAATGTTTTGTGAAACCCTAGTTGCACCAACAAATCTTTTACCTTCAGTTTCTACAATGCAAACTTGTTCTTACCAATGAACTTCTCTACCTTAAACTTACCATTATTCATATTTGGTGGGTGTTTGTTATATTCTTTCCCTGACTATGCAGGGAGGTGATAGCCCCCCTGCATGGGGTCTAGGGCAGCACCGCAAATTTTTATTTTTGGACCCTCTATTAGGTGGGTGGATCTACCTATGGTTTTGTGCATGGATTTCACACATGGTTTTGGCCAAGATGGTTTTATGTCCATGATATTTTGTATATCGAGTCAAGGGAATTTTGGTTATGTTCTAATCCAAGGTTAATGGATTGGGGTTTATGGATGCTTCAACATGTATATATATGTATTGTAACATTTAAAGGAATATAATGAAAAATTAATATAGTAGCCTTGGTTTTGGGATTAAGGGGAAAATCTCTATGTATATCTATTTTATGTTTTTATGCTCTCCCCATTGTCTATTTTCGATTTTTAGAATTTATATGCAGGTAATTTCTGTAAGGGATTAAAACCTACATTTCGTATCAAAGTTGTTTCGGCTTCAAGGGGATGCCTTTGCTGCTAAGGGGTTTCGCTTGGGCCTGTGGTAGACCTTGTTCAGTGGTAGATATGTGAGATCGATTCTTGTGGTGAAAGTAGATGATGAGCAGTGGAATGATAGAGATTGAGAAATTTAATTGTCAAAGTTTTGAGTGGTGGAAACTCAAGATGGGGGATTTGCTGGTGGATAAAGATCATTGGATCACAATAGATACAGGTACTAAAACAACAACAATATTAGCTAAAGATTAGGCAAAGTTGGATCTAAAGATAAAGAGAAAAATACGATTATGTGTCTCGGAATCAGTATTGCTGAATGTATTAGGGGAAGCCTCGACGAAGGCTTTGTAAAGGCATCCCTTGTTTTGGGGATCTATGTTTAGCAGATGGAGGTTACATGCAAGGAGCAATTCTGAAACCTCCTACCCAGTGTTGCTTCCCCTAGATTCGTGGCATGCATGTCACAACCTTGATGTTCAAAACTCATCAATCAGACGCTACATAGCTCATTCCTCACATCAACCTCGTAGCTCTGACATCCCACATCACATCTAGGAGTAGCCGGCACATTCAAATCAATCGTTTTGGGGTCAGCCTACCTCCCATGCCTTGTGTTGCATTTCTGTCACTTTTTTTGTTTTCACTTGTGGTAGTACTATTTTCTAGATTTCTTTGAATGTTTGCTATCATTTACATATATACTAGCTTGTCCTAGCTCTCTTTCTATTTTCATTGTTATCTCACTATTATCACATGCATGAAACTATTTTGCATGGATGTTCACCCAACGGATGAACTCCCTCATCCACGTGCATGTTGATCTGTTTGTTGAATGTTTCATTCATTTTTTGCATGCACTATTAATCACTTCTGCTATCACTTATTGTCGCCATGCATTCACTGACTTACTTGATTTCAGTTGCCCGTTGACAAGTCGGGCCAACCTTGGCCCAGGCTTTGGCTTCACCAAGGCTATGTTGCGTAATATGGGGAAGGGACACTCACCTTCCTCTCCAGATTTGTGCATTCCTACCTAGCACTAGCCTCCAGGACTGTTTTACGCATTTCTAGAGGACAATGGATGCTTGGCCGAAGAAATTGCGCAAATAAGTCCCTGGGCCAGTAGTCCTTCCCAGCTGGAATTACACATTGCACAATTGTAGCAGTCAGTAGCCAGACTGGACTATGCATTTCATAGTTCCAGCAGTCAGTTAGTCTCTGAGTAGCCCAGACTATGCCTTGTGCAGTCTTGGCGGTTGGTCTTCCAACCTCCTGGCCAAAATTGTCTAACCTCATGATCATTCACTGAGGTATGTTGCAAGTCGGTTCTCATGTTCATTTTCATTTTTGACTAATAAATTTCTTGCCATGAATGCTTCCATGTCTCTAGGTATAGCAAGTGTTCATCTTCCTCTCAGATGTACAGGTACAACAGTTTCTAGGCGAGCAGAGATGAAGACACCATTCAAAGCACACATGGGGATGAAGTCGATCAAGTGTCTATGGACTTGCCTACCCACGAAGACAACAAGTTGGTCATAGACAAGGACATCAAAATATGATAGTAGCAACATCGTAGCAAGTAGCAACATGAAAATCAGTTGAAGATAGCATATCAAATGTAATGAATGCAAGAGGAGGGATGTTGACAACACAGGGTGGGACAAGTTTTCAAGCTCGAGAAGATCCATTGATGATGAAAGAAACATGGAGACTCCATCTATGAGGTGATGGTGTGACATGAAGACCCTATGAAGACAGAGAATGGAAGAAAGAAGGAGTTGCATGTGCTGAAGCGACACCTCAGGAAGAACATGAGGCTACATAGATAGACAAATGCGTTGCAACAGGAACAGGAACAAAAATGAGCACAACATGCTCTCACGGATGAAACTGTGCATGTACAAGTTAATGATCCATCCCAACAGTTGGCACGGAGCAAACATGGTAAGCATTGTTCTTGATCACATGGAATGGATTCAACATCATGTGTGTCATTGAGTGCACACATGCAATCCAACCCATTCAACACACTCACCAAGGCAAGGCAAGGAAGCAAGTCCAACTCGAGCTTAACATGTACTTTGAAAAGTTGATGTGCATGACCACCAGCACACACTTGAAGATCAAAATGGACACTATGCATCATTGTGTTGTTAGTTTACTCGCACCCAAGAAGACCATGCGCATGTTAGCAGATGAGTTGGATGAAGGAGCCGAACCAATGCACGAGTTGCAACTGAGGCAAGAGTTCACTTTAGCAAGATATCACCATGAGGTGCATGCACACCATCACCAACAACCAAGCTTGTCATCAACTCACGACCTTCACAATCACAAGCATGCCAAAGAGTTGGCCTCATCACAATGGACCGAGTGTTAGTGATGTATTGCAAGGCTTGCTCAAGCCATGTTGTCTCACATGAGTACATGTGCATTGTAATGTTGAATCGTGTCAAGTGTAAGTCAAGTGTCAATAGGTTGATGTAACAGTCATAGAGTAGGAAAAAAGTCATGAGGGTAGTTGAACTGTCACAAAGAGGAATGTGAAGGGTCACCCCACCCTTCATTGTAAATATTCCCTCATACCTCATTGTACAGGCTTTTGGCCAGCCAAGCTTCTACTAACACTATCTTGAATAAGGCTTGGACAATATTGTAACGCGCCTTCGCTTCTCCACTTCACAAAGCTAGTACATCTCTTTAGAGGAGTAGACGAATGTGGCTGTAACGTTCCACTGTTGGGGCTAAAAGGTTTACATGGATGTATTGTATGATTGTGACTTACACTTATTTATATAATAACAGCCAACAAATTTGCATGCATATGTTTTTATTGTACTTGGATTGCTCCGGTTGCCTTAATGATATATGTTGTTTAAATACGTACTTGTGTATGAACTGATTTGTATGCAATTGTATGAATATTATTGTTACTGTGTTGCATATGCTGTTAAAGTTATCACCGTCTCTGTAAACTGCTCTTCTGGACATCAAACAGACCTTTCACTTGAACCTTGCTAAAACAACCGTCGCACTTGTCTCAGACTGATTCGTGAGTGTTGTACGTGCTAGCTTATCTTGTATGATGTGACTTCGACATTCGAGTGGACTAGTCTGCCATAAGTTGTGCATGTCCTTCCTATTGTGTGTTCCTAGCCAAGTTGACACTAATCCCTTTCAACCTGAAACTTAATGCCACCTTCGTCTCCCTTCAAAGTGTTAGAACCTCTCATACATCCTTCTTTGACTCACTACATCAGTCACATCCTCACTACTGACAGAGGTATCTTACACCCTTTGTGTGACATCACGGTCAAGGCATTACCTTACAACCCACTGTTGGGACTCCTACACCAAACGGTATGTGGTCTAATAGGGACTTCTTACCGTGGAGATCCCCTTGACATGTTGGCGGGTCCAGCACCATGAACAAGTTCTTTCTTTCATATCAAGGGTTAGTGTTAAAATTCATAATCTACATGAGAGTAAGTAAAACATTGCTTTCATCCAATCATACATCAAGCATCGTTAGAAGTTTTTTTATTATGTATTAGGAATTAGCTCTGTCTATGCACTTCTTTTGTTGATTTGTCATTTTTTCCAATATTTCATTTCCATTATATTTTCAAGTGATTCCTTATTGTTTTGTATTGTTTTTGTCTAGTTATATTAGAACCTTAGAAATATAATTTTATGTGTACTAATTGTTGTTTGCACTATTGAAATATTGCCTCTAAACTAGAAAATTATGTATGCTAAAATTTTGTCTTAAAGAAGCCTCTCCGTAAGATGCTTTAACATTTTATACTCTTTGCTTTAGATGTGAATGTTGATTTCCATATTTGACATTCTACTCATTTGTTTTTATAAGATTATGTTTCAATTTCCTGTGCAATCTTAGTGTGGTTTTTTGTGCTACAACATTATGGCACACAAGGTTGTTTTGCAATTTACATTTGTTGTAATATATTGGATCATCTGTATTAGTGGCAATGTTATTTACAACATTATACATTGGAATCCAAGTGTTTCAAGCACTTTCTCTTACTATGTATATAATTTCCTTAGGAAGATAGGAGAGTTTTGGGTGTCCCTTGGAGGCATAGTCCTTTGCATCACAGATGCTCACCCATATCTCACTTGACCTTTAAAAATGTGCTTGTGGTATTTTGACTCTTGTGTGATTTTGAATGTTGTGGTCAAGTGGGATGAAAATACATCGAAATTTAGCTGACTTATATTATTTTTCCAATGTGTTTTTTGTAGGTTCTAACTCCTAATGCTATGTTTTCTGATTTTGGACATTTCTCCCATTGTAAGTTAAGGTAAGTAAATATGCTTATCCCAATAACTTCATATGTCAACATTTAATATTCTAATACATTGATTTTTTAGTATGTTACCGTAGATAGCTTTCACAGGGCTAGTATATCCTACTTGATTCTTGCATATATAGGCGAGGCTACTTTTTTCTCCAAACATATGGGACCTTAAAAGAAATTTCTACAATCCGATCCTAGGTAAATCTTAAATGTTGATTTTTTAAATCTTGTATGGGAGTAGAAATCCATGTTCTAACAAATTCAATATGTATTTTCAGTGGATAATTCAACAAATCCAAAAAAATATTAAATAAACTAAATAAAGAACCATGAATTAAACCATACTTGCAATGTTGAAAAACCTAGAGCTAAATACACTCAAAATTCAACACAGACTTCTTGCATGATATCTTCTTTAGTAAATGCATATACAAAATTAAAAATAGATGTCATCCCATTAAATAGGAATTTTCCAAAAAATTCCTCCGTATAAAGTTGTCTTTTAAGTACAACTAGATAATATTATCCCTGCATGGCATTCTCATGGTTTCACTAGGTTTGCAAAGCAAAGACATTTCCCCAACAGATTATTGCTTTTTCATAGGATATTTAAAATTGATATTTACTTTTATGATTTCTTTAGTTAATCTTTTCTTGCATTCATATTTACAGAAGATCTCAACAATAGAAACGAAGTGCTAGTAGGATCATAAAGAGACATCTAAACAAGAACACAAACATTTACCTTGGGAAAGCCCTCATGGGGAAAAAATCCACAACCTTAGAAAAATTCTTCAATTCATAAAGAGACACACCTAGATCTTTTAGTCAATCACAAGGTAAAATTTACTAGCAAATTAGAATTGGTCAAACTTGGTCTAAGTGCCTCCTAGTCAAATTAAACAACTTCTCGAGAACTTATGCCTGATCTAGTTTGCCAGGGAATAAATTTCACTCGCTTCTACACCTAAGAATATAGGTCCTATTTCCCTAGTATGCCTCACAAAAATTAGGCCCTTTTTTCACATGTGGGAGGTCACAACAAAAAGATAGATCTACTCTTGTGAGGTCAGATGTGAGAGAGAGAGAGAGAGAGAGAGAGAGAGATTCATACGTTTTCATCCTTCTTGCCTCCTTTTCTTTTGATTCCCAGAAGATATGTTTCCCATTCTAATATAGATTGTGCCAAGGAGAGGAGATCGATTTCCTTATATATACATTTTTGGTTGGCTAAATGGGTGCCTCTTTGACTGGGGATGACTTGAATAGGAGGGACAATTAAGCTTGTTTGGAAAACCCAACAACTTTATATAAATTCTTCAATACAACAAGAGACACGCCTAGATATTTTATTCAATCACTAGGTCAAACTAACAAGCAAAGTAGACTTGGTCAAAATTGGTCCAACTTCCTCCTAGTAAAATTAAAGAGATTCTCAAGAAATTTGCGTGATCTAGTCTGGTAGGGTAGAAATTTGGTCTGCTTTTGCACCCAATAATCTTAGTCTTTTTGCCCCAATATGCCTGAGAAAAAATTGGCCCTTTTGTCACACATGTGAGGTCACAATAGAAAGATGGATCCACACGTCTAATGTCCATAAGATATATTTTCTTGTGTAATACAAATTGTGCCAAGGAAAGGAGGTTGACTTCCTTGTATATACATTTCTTGTTGGATGAATCGGTGCCTCTCTGGAGACTAACTTGACTAAGAGGGACAACTAGGCTTGTATGGAGGAAAAAAATCAAATATCAAAATTCAAAATTTTTCTTTTGAAATAGGACATGAAGAACATGCCTTATATTTTCTCTTTCGAGAAGGACATGAGACATATGCCTTATATTTACCATTACATATGCATCAAGGGCTAAAAGCATTAATTATGAAGATTGACCATAGCTAAAAAATTCAACACAGATATCCACTTGATGTGGCCTCTATAGAAGCTATTCAAAATCCTTGACTAATGATCTATACAAAATTTGTCATACATGAATGATATCATCGATTCTTCTATTTTGCAAGAGCAATGGTCCACAAGCATGCCTCTTTATGGCATAGGCAATCTTCATCCAGTTTTAGTAACATGGGATATGATGCAAGTGTACAACGGATCTGTTTTACATCAAATATATAGTGATTCCAAAGCCTTCAAAATACATTGAATCTTACTACAAGAAATGCATGACCATTGCTAAGAAAGTTTATCCTGCATCATGTACTGATTTCTAGAGCTAGGCACTTTTTTCTATATATA
>APFE030670301.1:81863-128325 GCA_000404065.3 Pinus taeda | reverse complement strand
TTTTGGGATAAATCAGGCCTATTCTTGAGGCCATGGTACCCATCATTCGATCCCTCAACAACAGTCATAACCTCAGCACCAGTTTGGGTGAGATTGCCAAACCTACCCTTGCATCTCTGGAATCTCTCTTCTAGAAGCCATTGGAAATGCAATTGGGAAATTTTACTGCAGGTTCCCAGAAATAGAGGAATATGTCAGAACCACATATGCACGCATATGTGTGGAAATGGACTTCAGCGCCGGATTCCCAGCTGAAATACACCTAACAAGTAAAGACTATGTGTGGAACCAGAAACTTGATTATGAAAGTGTCCTCTTCAGATGTCGATCTTGCTTTGAGACAGGCCACCTTGCCAAAAATTGCCCAAAAGCTTCCCAGAAAAATTCTGGTAGAAAAAATCACCACAGATCTACATGGTGGGAAGGAGCACAAAAAGAACACTACACGGTCACCCAAGAAGAATACTCTCGAGAAAACTCTGAATCACAAGCAATCGGGCAAGATAGAAACAATTCTCAAGTCGAGCAGGGGGAAAGCCCCGCCCAACAACAAAAAGGTGAACTTAACAACCCCTCAAGCATCGACGGTTATGCGATTTCGAATAACACGGAAAATAAATCTTCATTTAACAGCAAAACAGATCTCCTAGACCAAACTTCTTCTCCGACTATCTCCAAAAGGACGAACACAATAGATCGGGAAGCTAAGACACCAATGTCCCAAGAACTAGAAGAGAGGAAGGAGATGCAAGATAAAGAAAGTTGGAAGACTGTAGAGAAGAAAAAGAAAGCTACATCACCAGTCTCGCCAAGAAAGACAAGGAGCCAGACAAATAGAAATTAAGAAAGTATGGGTCCGATAGACCAATTTGGTCTCAGTGGACGTTAACCATCATCATCATCATCATCATCAATTTGTTAAATAATATATTTGGTGAATTATAATAATAAATATTTTTTGGACTTTCGATAACTATGATAAACTTACTTATCAATATTTATTTTAAATAAAAGAAATAATATTTTTTCCCTTAATTTATTAGGAATTTGAAGATTAAGTCTCATAATTTGCACAATATTTTTTTCTCTTAACTCACCATATTTAAACATTAAATTTCATAATTATCAACCTATTTTTTATTTTCTAATAAAAACCATATACTTTCTAATTACAACCCTTCTATATAATTTTGAAAATTTTTATAAAAATAAAAATAAATTTCTAAAAACTTAATATTATATTTAAGAAATTTTCTTTTAATTTAAATAATATGTTTTAATTGTTGATAAAGACTTTTAATCTAAGAATTTTTTATAAAAATAAAAATAAATTTCTTTAAAACTTAAATATTATATTTAAGAAAAATTCTTTTAATTTAAATAATATGTTTAATTGTTGATAAAGACTTTTAATCTAATGCTTTAGGTTTTAGAATATTTCTTTTAAGTTAATTGCCAATGCTTAGCAATTTTTTATCAAAAATAATAAAAGATTTATTTACTTATTTTGTGCCAATATTTTCCAAAGATTGTATATTTAAGAAGATTTATTTTAAATTGAAACTTACTTTTTTAACGAGGCTTCCATTAATATAGCAAATTCTTATCAAAATTATTTAATATATTATTAGGTTTTAAAACATTGAAAAAGTTATTTATTTTGTATCATTATTTTCAAAAGAATGTTGCAGAAATTTCGGGAATAAGAATTTTTTTTTATTCAAAATTTTGGCAGGGTGGAAAGATGCCTCGTTTTGTCCTATTCATCTGCTGAAACTTTTCCTTTTCCACATCATTGAAATTTAATTTCTTATTGTGAAAAAGCAACCACCTGGAGACCAGACATACACTTCAAATACATCTGAACCATGACACTTGAGAACCTTACACCTGAATCAAGCCACGGAACAATTTAATATTAAATCAGCCTGGCAAACTTAAAATCGTATTTACTATTTAAAGGTGATTTTCAAATAAATGTAACTCATTTTGGAAGAATCAGTTATTGAAAGTCGTCCTTAGTTTGAAAATATTTCAGAATTTAACGGACATGAATGCCAGACTTAGAAGGAACCATATTTTTTTGTGATGCACAACTTCGATTGAAACGCAACAAAAACCAGGAGAAAACTACGATCCTTATCGAATGACAGTGACGTGAGGAAGCAGACCACCTCTGGATCTTATCAGAACAAAGGGTAAACATTAATTCAAGGGATTTGGTCCAATAACGCTAAAGTGTGGGTTCTTGCGGACATGACAACGCGGCGTGATGTCGGGCCGTGAAGGATCTGCGCCGTAAAATAAAATACTTCGTAACACGGAACTCATATTTCTTATGCAGTTTCATCGAGTCTCAAGGATTGAACCTCGGAGCACTGCCCTTAACGGACGGTAACGGCATCGTCGGCCACATGCGTTTCCGGTTTCCCTTAAACAATTCCCGAGACTTCATCGCCGGCGTTCGCTTTGCTTCTTCTCGTCTACCTCGCTTGCTTTCTTACCGCGAAGTCGAATCAGTTAACCATTTCACTTCCGATTTTGTTTGGGAAACAATAAAAGAATTTGGTAAATTTTGGAATTTGGTAAATTTTGATAGAGTTTAGCGAAAACAATAATTCTTAATTACTGACGTGAAGTTTTAGTAATTTTAAGAATATCTTTTTAATATTACTGAATCTATTTCCATTATTAAAAAATTATCCATAATCATATTTTGAAAAAAAAACAGATTTCCTACCAAAAATTGATAGTTTAATCAAAATTGTTGCCTCCGCAAACAATACCACTTTCTTACGCCTGTCATTTATTATTATCTTGTAAACGACATTACTGTTCATTTAATCTTATCTTGTAAACAACATTATCGTTCAGTGTATAATTACAGTTAAGCATTAGTTTAGATGGCATGGAAATCAATATTTAGTGTGTTATTGATTTATATGGGAACAACATTATTGTTTAGTGAGTCAAGGCATTAGTTTCTATTGCTATGTGAGTCAAGGCATTAGTTTCTATAGCATAGCAACATTAGTTTAGATGGCATGGAAATTAATATTTACTATGTTATTGATTTATATGAGAACAACATTATTGCATAGCAATCAATATTTACTGTGTTATTGATTTATTAATAATTGAGTTATACTCACTATTTACTATGAGTTATATTCACCATTCACTGATATATTTAACTAAGTTCATTATCTAATAATAGACCTATACAATCCATTTTATTAATAAATCAATATCACT
Source organism: Pinus taeda (assembly GCA_000404065.3). Lineage (NCBI taxonomy): Eukaryota > Viridiplantae > Streptophyta > Pinopsida > Pinales > Pinaceae > Pinus > Pinus taeda. Next base: position 125,070 of record APFE030670301.1, on the reverse strand, counting down.
ATTGCTATATATAACACGGCTTATTAATGAATGGATGGATGTGAACCAATTAATAGAGTACTATGCTACTAGGAGATTAGAGCTTTGTCCATGCAGGAAGCTTAGATTGGAATCGAATCCGCCAAATCAATAATACTGGAATCTGAGCCGATGGGTTGTGATCCAATTCCCACAGTTAGATCAGATTTTGTTCACCTAGAGGGGCACTGTCATACCCCCAAGCCTACGGTAGTCTTCCAACCGTGCTAGGCGAGGTGCGGCACCACCGAACACTTTCTTTTCACCAATACTTATGTTCATGAACTACGCTTAACCACTTACTCCTACTTAGTTTGTGTTTCTCAACCAAGTATTATTAATGTTTCCTTTATACCAATGAACACCCATACACATTCATTAACAACAACAATTATATATGAAGAACACAATTGCACAGTATAAAGGGAGGGGCAACTCCCTGAACAATGAGTCTGCCCGATAATATATTATACATTTTTTTACAAGATACAAGCTTTACAAGTATACTTGGAAACCCCAAGCTTCATACTTAGCCAATTTACAATCTTCGGCAAAACTTGGTTGCCTAGCTCGTCGGCACCTCCGCATGGTCACCGCACGACTCACCAACCCTTCGTTCACCTTGTCGCACGATCATGTTGTTTGACCAACTTGGGCGCGCCTCCAAGTCGCCACACACGGGCGCCTCTACCCGAGACACACCTTCGTCCACAATCTCAACACTTCACCAAAAGTCACACCGTGCACACTTGCACGACGGGCGAGCGCTCACCCGAGTCACCCAAGAACCTGTGCCAAGTCGTCGCACAAACCGGGCGCTCCTACACATCACCCGGGCGCCACACACACCGTGCACACCTTTCTCCAACTAGCGGGCAACCCTGCCCGCGCCCTTCACCCAAAACCAAGATTTACAATCACCTTCGTGTGGCCTTGCCCAAGAACGGGCGCATCACCAAGCTATGCGCCTTTACTCCTTGCTGTGTCCACCTCTAAGTCTGTGCACTTCTCCTCATGAGCGAAGATGTTTGAGCGATGAATGCTTGTCCAAATGCCATCCACGCAATCCCAATATATATGAGTCGTAGGGCGAGGTCGTGGCTGTCCATTCGACCTGCCCACGCCCTCACTTCATCTCAAAAGCCATTAAACTTCATGTCGGCCTTTGCTTCTTTGTGGGTCGGTCGTGGGTTGAGCGTTCATGCTCCCCACGCCTCTATAAACTCAGCTCGCCCTCCTCTTATGCGCATAACACTTTGCACAAGTCTGAGCTCGCTCCTCTTCTAAATTGTCACGCTCGTTCAAGCCTCCAACCGTGGTCGCACTTTGGCAGAATGCGTTCAGGACTGCAGGTCCTTACATCCTCCTCCACCTGAAGTTGTTGTCATCCTCAACAACATACCATCCTGGTAGCCATCCACCAAGATCAACAATGTCTGTCTCATCCTTGGTCCATGATGTCAACTCCTCCACATACTGCAAACATCCCTACAACATATGTAGAATTACCATCTCCACCATGTGTCGTCCTCATCCTGTGAACTATTCATCCTTGTCTGCCTGCCTGATTCCAACATCTCTCTAGTACACTACTAGCCCCCATGACTTGAACTAGTGAGGTGATCAGTCCAACTGTCACACTCAAATCATAAGAATGTCCATCCTTATGCCTTCACCAGTCTATCTCGGATTCTGCAACATCTCGGACTCACCAAGAATCTCACCACCATGCTCAGGTCCATGGAAACTCCATCCCATCTGCAACATGTCATGATGCTTGATGTCAATCCATCCCTGCACCATCTGTCATACCTGCTCAATCTATTTTAAGGACTCACTGCCATGAGCAGATAACAATGAGCCCCATCTTCTTTCCCATCTAAGAAGATGTGGAGGGAGTAGACCCTGAAGGCTCACCCTCACTAATCAACTCAATCCATCTGTCAGGATCTTCTATCTCCATCCTCTATAGATAAGTGACCCGATCCTCCTCCCGGACATTCGGCCTCACATAAGCCTCATCATCATCATCATCATCCTCGACCGCTTTTAGCCTTCTTGACAAATCCAAGATACTATCTGAAAGAGTCCTGATGACCAATGACTGTTCGGTAAGATTTGTCTCAACCATAGACAACTGCTTTACTCATATCTTCCATCCGCTTCTCATCCTCCATTTGCATCACTGCCAACTTACAATCAGGCTTTGTCACTCCAATGGTTGGTACACCAATGGGTACATCCTCCCTTCCATCGTAAATGTACAGCTTCTTCAAATGTGGAACAATCATAGCATCGAATTGTTTCAATAATTCCATTCCCGGCACAACTTCATAGTCATCTATTCACACTATAGTGAAGTCGACCTTCCCTGTCCACTCACCAAGTGTTGTGTCCACCTTTTCAGCTACAACAAGAACACACTCAGGAGGAGAATTGACTATCTTCATTTGTGCCTTCACCGGTACAAATTTCAGCCCAATTCTTCTCGCAGTATCTTCTCCCATGAAGTTGTGAGAGGCCCCACTTTCCACCATAGTGAGTATATCAGCATCTCTAACCTTCATCCGAACATACTCCAACTTGTTCCTCTTAGGATCCCTCCGAGAGACCACCTCTGTAGTAGCAGCAACACCCAATATCTGCATCATCCCCACAAAAGCTTCTTCATTCTTCGCATTAGATTGTGCAATCGCAACTACTTTTGGTCTAGAAGGAGAATTATTCACCGTATGTGGTTCAGCACATATCCAACACTTCAAGGCTTTCTTTGTCTTCGACTTATCATCTGATTCCGAAGCATCCTCTTTCTTCTTATCTTTCGGCTTATCAGACTTCTTCTTCCTATCATTAGAAGTCTCATCATAATGCTCCACCAACCTGTCCACAGCAGTAAAAGCTTCTTCAAGTGTTCTAATCCTCTACCTCTTCACTTCATTGTGTGCCCAAGGTTTCAATCCAATAATGAAATTGAACACCTTATCCCTCTCTGCCATGTCAGGAAGTTCCAAAATCGCACTTGCAAACTCCCGCTGATATGTCTAAAGGTTCCCTGTCTGCTTTATGAACTTTATCTTCATCCTTGCTTCCCACGTTTCGTCTTGAGGACTGAAATGGGTCTGCAAAGCTTTCTTCATCTCATCCCATGAAGTAATGTCACCAGCACTGCCATTGGAAATCTGATCCATCCGTCTTCGCCACCACATCTTAGCATCTTTTGTCAAGAACTGAGCAGCTACCTTCACCTTTGTCTCATCATCAGATAGACCCAATCATTCCAAGTATTGCTCCATGTCCCATAGAAAGTTGCCAAGAGTCTTTGCACTCCTTCAACCATCGTAAGATTTCGATTCCTTGACTTTCACATGAGGCACTCCTTCACCTAAGTTATGCCTCACGGCCTTCTTCAACACTGCGATCTCATCTCTGGCTTCGTCAAGATATTTCTGCAAGTCCACGATCTCTGCAAGACCTCGGTCTCTTGCCTCTTCAACCTCCTTGACCCTTACTTCAAGTTGTGTACACATAAGATCAGTGTACTTGTGTTGAGTCCGGAGTTCCTTGAGCTCTTCCTTCATCTTCGAATTGGCCTCTTGATCTTTCTCGATCAATTCCAACTTCTTAGTCCAGAAGGCTTCCATGTCCTCCATTTTCTCCAACACTTTTTCAATGAACCCAATAGTAGTGTCCTTCGCACCGTGACTAGACCCAACCTGAGATTCCGCTGCCATTGCTAACAGCTTCCTTCTTCTTTGCAATCTAGTTTCGACCAACCAACAGCTTCACCAAGATGCCTGCAACCATGAACCAACCCTTGTTCCACTTGTGTGAAACAGCTTCCTTCACCTGCAAGTACCTGCTTCACTGTCTTCAATTTCGAAGCTTCCAAGTGTATGGAAACACTTGCTTCACCTAGCTTCCTGCAAGACTCCTCCAAGTCTTCAGACTAGCTCTGATACCACCTGTCACGAAGTGACAGTGAGATTAGCTTTGTTCGCAAATCCCCTTTGCACTTCACCAGCTCTTATACCAGCTGTCATGCCCCCAAGCCCACGGTAGTCTTCCATCTGTGTTAGGCGAGGTGTGGCACCACTGAACACTTTCTTTTCACCAATACTTATGTTCGTGGACTACGCCTAACCACTTACTCCTACTTAGTTTGTGTTTCTCAACCAAGTATTATTAATGTTTCCTTTATACCAATGAACACCCATACACATTCATTAACAAAAACAATTATACATGAAGAACACAATTGCATAGTATAAAGGGAGGGGCAACTCCCTGAACAATGAGTCTGCCCGATAATATATTATACAGTCTTTTACAAGATACAAGCTTTACAAGTATACTTGGAAACCCCAAGTTTCATACTTAGCCAATTTACAATCTTCGACAAAACTCGGTTGCCTAGCTTGTTGGCACCTCTGCACGGTTGCCGCACGACTCACCAACCCTTTGTTCACCTTGTCACACGATCGTGTTGTTTTCCCAACTTGGGTGCGCCTCCAAGTCGCCACACACGGGCGCCTCTACTCGAGACACACCTTCATCCACAATCTCAACACTTCACCAAAAGTCACACCGTGCACACTTGCACGACAGGCAGGCGCTCACCCGAGTCACCCAAGAACCCGTGCCAAGTCGTCGCACAAACCGGGCACTCCTACACATCACCCGGGCGCCACACACACCATGCACTCCTTTCTCCAACCGGCGGGCGACCCTGCCCGCACCCTTCACCCAAAACAAAGATGTGCGATCACCTTCGTGCGGCCTTGCCCAAGAATGGGCGCATCACCAAGCTATGCGCCTTTACTCCTTGCTGCGTCCACCTCTAAGTCTGCACACTTCTCCTCATGAGTGAAGATGTTTGAGCGATGAATGCTTGTCCAAATTCCATCCACACAATGCCAATATATATGAGTCGTGGGGTGAGGTCGTGGCTGCCCAGCCGACCTGCCCACACTCTCACTTCATTGCAAAAGCCATTAAACTTCATGTCGACCTTTGTTTCTTTGTGGGTTGGCCGTGGGCTAAGCGTTCATGCTCCCCACGCCTCTATAAACTCAGCTCGCCCTCCTCTTATGCGCATAACATTTCACACAAGTCTGAGCTCGCTCCTTTTCTAAACCGCATGCTCGTTCAAGCCTCCAACCGTGGTCGCACTTCGGAGGAATGCGTTCAGGACTGAGGGTCCTTACAGGCACTCTATCTCATAATCACAGGCCCCAAGAGTTGCAACCCCACAATAGTGAAAAGCTAAAATGGGCAACTGTATGGCTCCCAGCTCCAGATTGGTTTCGGACGAAACCAGTGGTGAGTTCATGAGGACCATGAAGGTTAACGGTAGGGTTTTACGATAGAAAGCTCTGGTACCCATGCAGGATTCACTCTCAGGTCACAAGGGGCCTCAACAGATTGACCCAAACGAGCATCCTCTTGATTCTCGCCATCTCTATCAACTGGATTCTGGTGTCGACAATATAAAAAAAGGAGAGAATCACGACAAGAGAAGGGGGGAAGCAAAAGATTTATGTTCGACAAAACCAATGGTTTCATGTGTTAATACAGGAGGAGGTGTTGTGAGGGTTAAACTCGTTATCAGAAAGCAAAAACTGGCAGAGCTGCTGTCTAATGGTTTAGGCAAGGGGGCGACCATGGGGGAATTTGTTGGTGGAGCTTCAAGGGAAAGGCCAGGCAGCCTTAGACGATACTCTTTAAGAAAAAAATTGCGGCCCAACTCGGATGGGCAGTCATGGTGGATGGAGGCCAGCGTTTCTGAGCATTCCCGAATATAATAAAGATTCAGAGTAGGAATTTGAAAGCTCTAATTTTGTAAGGTGATGTCACTATTTTTAACATGTAAAAGGAAATATATTTATATATGTAAATGTAAATAAATTTACATATGATATGGTTAACAATGTAAATGAGAGACTTAGAGTGACCAAAAAACATGGTTGGTATTATGGGATGGTCATATTTTTCTTTAATGTTGATAGTTATGTTTGGAGAGTTAATGTTTAATGTGAATGTATTGTGTTTTTTTTTTTTTTTTTTTGTATTTTTAGTAGTATCTTTCATTCATTCATTTATAAATAGGCAGGTTATAAATATATAAGTCTTTCGGTAGCTTTAACTTGTCCAGTGGGAAACCAGGTCCCTTGACCATAGAATCCCATTATAAACCATCTAAAACATAAATAATTTGAGTCTATTTAACAAGCCTTATAAGGCTAATAGTCTCCAAACCAACTAGTAATCATAACACTAAAAACATTAATGCTACCCGACATATACAACCAAAATCAAGCCAAAACTAACAGGCATAACTTCAACCAACTAATCATTTGACAATTTTACCTAAATAGGATCTTTAGCACTTGATCCTTGCAATTCAGATTAAGACGGACATGGGATATGCCGCTCAATGCGACTCGTTGTGAGCATTCTGATTCTGCAACTGAAAGTCAATAAGATGGAGCTTGTTTTGAATGTCTCGAAGGCCTAACTCGGCCTCACTTTGTGGTGTTGTGTTGGTGATCGCGGCTATTTCTTTGGTCACTATGCATTTCATTAACCAGTAAAGATGGATAAATTGTCTAAACATGGTGAGACACTCACGAGTGTACCCAGGGTTCGCAATTAACTCCCCCCAATCTTCCGCAAGCGGTTCAAGCTCAACTTTCAAATTCAACTCTGCCTCCTAGGTCACGATCAATTGTTTCACCTGCGTTGGGGTCCTTCAAAGTATGCCTGAGCTGTGGCTTGAAGAATCTCAGAGTTCATTTTTCGACCCATCTACTGCACAGTACTCTACCACGCAATACTCTATTGCTTAGTACTCTGTCGCGCAGTCCGACTAGAAGATGAACCAACTTCTTTTCCTTTTCCCTCTTAGTGTCTGCATCCCCTTCCACCTCGGCCTAAGGCTCCACCGCGAGACTGAGACTTCACCGTATATGCCAAGGTTAAGCCGCATTTCTTCACCCTCCTTGCACCTTCCCGCGGTCATAAACCAGCCCACTGTACAGAGGTCAGAAGTGGATACAACTTAGGGGGACCTTGAATATGATTTATACAGAGAACCACCCGAAACAAGCATTAATTTAACATATGACTAGAAAAACAAATGAAGCATCAGACAACACTGCATCCCTTCAGAATCCACCACCCAAACTAGCAAACATACATAAACAGTAACCCTTCGGGAGTGGGAGGTACCACTAGAATAAAAATGGTGGCCTCCATGCACCCATGAGCCCTGAGTCCATAGACTCAACCCTGATCACTTACCAGAACCCTTACTCTCCACAGAACTTGCCCAGACAATTCAAGCTTAAAACAGGGAACCCAATTATCAACATGTAGAGGAAACATCATGAGGAAAAATAGAGAGACCAGTTAACATGCCCATGCAAGAACGGATATTGCCAAAAATGATAGAAATCAACATTACATAGTCAATAAGGACAATATTGTCAGTGACAGAAACTGCTAATTTAACTAGTGTTTACTTTACTTTCCCCTCCTGACTCAAGGCTTATCACGAGCAGCAGCCCCCAACCCAAAATACAAAAATAACATTATGACATACCAGTAGCATTATAACATACCAGACTTTATATGCCTACCTAGAATTGAGACAATCAACAGTTGGGTATACCTCTCGCTTTCCCGGCATCGTGAACCTGTAACTGTTAAACTTAGGCTCCCTAAGAAGTTGAGGACCCGAGTTTATACGTCAGATAAATGGTCTTAACTCCACCTCAGCTCCCACCTCCTGTAGGCACCGAGAGTTACTAACCCGCCTTGATCTGTGGCGCTTCATGTTATCACAGTGAATAAGCATGTGAGAGCTTGGGGGATACCACCATCCATTCCAAACCAATAAACACTGTGTCATATCAATCAAACCCAAACAAGCTTCCACTATTTATCACCTGGTTCCGAGACTTAAGTGTGTATCTTAACTTTGTTATAAACCAGTAATTTTCTTTTTAGGGTTTAACTTCTTTCTGCTTGATTTTATTTCATTGCGAGGTTGGTGTAAATAAAGAATTTTTTTAAAGCTTAACTTCTTTTTAATTTTATTTTATTGTGAGCTTTTTTAATTGAATTATGTATTGGTTGAAATATTTCTATACTTTACAATCTAATCAATTTTTCATTTTAATATTTACAATCTCATTTTAATTTAAAATTATTTTTATTTTAATTTCGATTTTAAAATTTACAACATCATTTTAAATTAAAAATTTCAAATAATTTATTATTATTATTTTTTATTTATTTTTTTATTTTTTTTCCAATAGGGAAATATTAAATTTTCCCATTTCGAAACAATAAATAAAATTTAGAGTTGCAAATGTTCTTTTACAATAAATTAACAGTTTTTTTTTCTTTAACAATAAAATACAAACTGCCTCAATACATATTGGTTGTCCAATAAAACTACTGTAAAATACAGTAACCTAAGGATACAGAATAATTGTACATAGAGCAATTACTCTGTCGCTTCTCTTTTTTCTTCCCATGTCCTTTTGACTGACACAACACTTTTCGCTCTCTAACTTTAGCTCTGCGAACAGACCAAGTTTCTTCTCTGACAACACCCTAGAACCCGGTACCGGTAGTGCTTGTTGGCCGTTGACAGGTTTTTTTCTCCAGGTGTCAACATTGTTTTTTCTCTTTCCTTTCTTTTGAATAATATCTATCCATTTAGAAAATTCGTCATCTGACGAAAACTCATTTGTCGAAGAAGCAATATCTGTGGCAGTAGTCTATAACGCGACTTTTTGAAAGCTTTTTCGGCGGATTTTTCCGGTCAAAATCCGGCAGCAATTCATTGGAATCCCAAGTTTGATAGCTAGTTTCTGCACAATCAATGGCTCCAAGGGTTTTTCAGGGCGCTGAATCCAAATATGCAGTTAAAAAACCATTTTAACGGCTTAAAAATCAAGATTTAACCTCTTTTCTTCCTCCGGATTCCGTCACCGGAATCTCGAAAAAGTCGCATTATAGACAACTCCATATCTGTGAGTGTATGGACAGAGCTGTCTTGGAAACAGAGATATTCTATTGAGAAATTAGACTTGCTATTAACGCCAACTTATGTCTAAGTTAATTTTGTGAAGTGGCCTCTAGTATTTTGGGAAAATTTAAATTTACATAAAAATCAAAATATATGAAAAGATCGTCGAGTTTTTGGATTAAAATAAAAAAATAAAATAAAATATTAAGCTATATCTTTAAGGCTTTTAGCTATATAAGTCATTTCTAAGCTTATTGCACTCCTCCACCACTTCATCATCAGAGAAAGTAATTTGGAGGGAGATCTCATATTTATTTTTTAATTTTATTTATTTTTTAAATTTTAATATTAGAGTTTGTAATTTTTTAAAGTAGGAGATTTTTAGATAATATAATTATTTAAATTTATAAAAATTTAAGTGAAGTATTTTAGTTATATGTAATTCTTTTTGTTAAGTTTGGTAAATCTTTCTTTTTCATTAATAGAAAGTAAATTAACACCACATAGAATTGGCTAGGTGGCCTCAACTTGCCCAGTGAGAAATTTGTTGGCCACCTATCCGCATTATATGCCATCCAGTACCAAAAAATGTTAAGTTTTTCTATTCAAGCAATATAAGTTTCAGTTTCCTGTCGACTTCCATACTATGAAGTTCTACACACATATGTAAATGCATAGAGTTCTACACACATATGTAAATGCATAGACAAATTTAAAAGCTAATCACATATATAAACAAAATTATCAGAAATTAGGCATACTAATCATGTTGTTCAGCTAATGTTGATTCAACCAGTGCTGGATCTTTGGCATTCATTCCGGGCAACTCTGTCTAAACCAGAATGCATCGCAAGTGCTGCTCAATTTGACCAATGTGAATGTCTAGTCTGTGTAGTTGAAACTGCACCTTTTGAAATTCCTGCTTGTAGTTTGGCATTCCTTGGATCATGTATGCCATGCCTACCAATATATGTTCCATCACCTTTCCCAATAGGCTTTTCATCAACCAATACAAGTAGAGGGTTTGTTTGAATTAGGTGATTCTCCTTCTTGTGTTCCCAGGATCTGGGACAAGGACTCTCTAGTCCTCTAGCTCCATATCTGTCTCACTCTTCTGCTTCACTTCTGCCTCCCATTCTTCAAATAATTTTCTAATTTCTTCATTGGTTCCACCCCGATAGGCGATTTCCGCTTCACTAATTAAACGCTCAACAGACTTCTGACCTCGTCAACCACCTGAAGAGTTAAGTTCCATGTCGTGCTTGGCCTCTTGTGGCCTCTTACCTCATCCTCGGGTCTTTGCTGGTCAAGCCATAATCTCACCAACCTAGTCCTTTATAATGCGAGGCAGATAAAATGGTTTATGAACTGTAACCTGATCGGTCTTGGAATTTCCTAGTGCTAGGGTGGATTTATGTTAAATTTAGATATGTTATATGCTTAGAGCAATTTACTTCAAATTTTCATATTAGAATGTACGTATTCAGATTAGCAATCACATCAGCATGATAGTAAAGTGTGGATAGAACATAAACACAAACAATAGAAGACAAGCTAAGACAAGAGGACACAAGATGTGGCACCAGCTAGGGACAAATCCCAATGAAGGGAAACCCTTGATCAAATCTTCTTTAGTCTTCAATAATTCAATAGAGAGAGAGAAATAGTACAAATATACAAATCTGAGATTTATGACATCAGTAGAAAGTCTTGACCAGAGAAGTAAATGTTGGTCAACTAGGACAAAATCTTTCATCCAAGTGACAACAACAAGAAGCTCATCAAACTAAGCCAAACATAGTCAATCCTTGACTCAATATAACTCCCTAAACGTTGAAGTCTTCTTGTTGCACTAGTTGTCATTGCTTCAACAGTTATCCTTCACATAGTCAATCATGTAGGCCTTCAAGGCTGCAACGTGCCACGCTGTCCAAGACTGATAGAATAGCCTATGATGTTGGCTATGGCCTACGGCCTAGCCCAACAACAAGTTAGACCTATGATCCTTCAAACAAGCAGCAACCAGTACTTATTCCTACAAGGACTTAGCACTTTCTAACACCCAACTATATATATAATATAATATATAAATATTATAATATAATATATAATTATAAAAAATATATAAATATATATATAATATATATAATAATATATAAATATAAATATATACCGATCTGAATATAGGGTGGATATGACTGTAGCTTATCAACAAACAGTCTTAGGGAACAACCTTTATCACAACGATGTCATTATACTTCTTTCATCATGCTGCCACCAAAATTCTATGCTAACCCTTCAGGCCTTGATATGTTGTTAAGGCTTCTTCCCATCTGCGGATTGGGGTCTCTCTTTGCTACGACTAGGACTCTTCTTGGATGTAGCTTAAGGCCTCTTCAAAACTATGAATAAGGGCCTTCCTTGACTGCAGTTAGGGCTAGATAGGAGCCTCTTGTGACTATGTATAGGAGCCTTTCTGTCTACGGCTTTAAGCCTTCCTTAATTTTGGATCATGAGCCTCTATTTAATTGTGGCCAAAAATCTTCTTCAGCCTCCTTATGATAGCAGATAGATCTCATCTTAATTGCGACTAGGACTAGCTTTAGGACTGCGGCTAGGTCTAGATATGACAACAGCTAGGGCTAGATATGGAAACAACTAGGTCTCCTTGTTTGGACTATGGATTAGGGCTCTTCAATAGTTGAGAATCAGGCCTTACCCTTTCATGGGTAGGAGCCTTCCTTCGCTGTGGATTAGGCCTGCGTATGAGGCCTCCATGACTATGGCGAGATCTCCTTCAACTGCAGCTATGTGTCTTCTTTATCTACGGCTAGATGTCTTCACTAGGACAACGTATAAGGCTTCTCTTCTAGACCTCTCTTTCCACCAAAACCAAAAACAAGTGGAGAGAGATCACAAGAGATGTGTGTCAAATGACTTGAAGACATATTCTATTTATAATGCAACGTTGAGGATAAGTTGGGGTAATTTGGTTGCTGGCTGATCTTGACAAGTTGTCAATAACACAAATAAATTCATATCTCCATAAATACATGTTAGAATCGGATGATCTTTAGATCAATCCTACACCTCTCGAAGAGAAGAATCCAAGAAAAATATTAGCTGCCATAAATAAGATGACCCACATGGAGTTTGGCCCTACTTTCCAATTTTAACAGTTTACCACATGACAGACCCAGTTTCCTTCGATTGCAGATGGTGGGTTCTTTGTTGCTCTTGGAGCCACTGAACTAGCCCACCACTCCAATCTCCTTGCACTCGATCGTTCAGGTGCTCACTACACTTCTCTTCAGGATGATTATAGACTAAAACTCTTCCCCTCGTCTTGCTGCCACCTTTCCTTAATACATTGTCCATCATCATGCAAAGGGCCACCACACCCATCGCCTCGAGCATGTGGGGGGTGGTGGTTTCGTACCTCATAGTACATTCCATTAACATCGCCTTAATGAGGTGATCCACCAACTCGTACCCCAATCAGGGGAGCTACATATAATTTTATATTAATATCAAAAGAAAATTAAATTCTTAATCAATTTAGTGGGTGACGACCTTCTCTTGTCTTACCCTAAGATTTATTTATTTAACCCTAAGACCAAAGAGCAACTCCAATCTCCTTTTTTCATGTTTTCATTGTGTGTGTGCTTGGATCAAAGCATGAATCCTTTCCTTTGCCACAAATTACTGACTCTACTATGGAGTGACATCACCCTTCCTCTCTTCGGTGAAGATTCTCACTTCCTTTCCCTATTTTCTCTCCACTCTTAATCCTTGGGATATGGAGCCTCCTTTATACCATGCTTTCATCCATCCTTACCCTAGCTTAGGCGACCATTGATCCCCTCAGAACATAATACCTATGAATGCCCATGACAAGCCTTATTTCCTATCAGCTAGGTAGGTGTGATATCTCAAAGCTAAGTAGTTGCTACAACATATCATACTCATTCCAATGGATAAATCTTACTCCATCATTCACAAGATCTCTTCCCACAATACAAGGATGTCCATGATGTGTCTTCTTTGATATTTCCCCATTCAAAGAAACAAACTATGATTCCAAGACTGAATGAATGTGAACAAAATATTGCTTTCCTCTTTCTATTTAGATAAGCTTCATTGATGCAAGGATAAATAAGGTCATCATGGATTTGGGTTCAATAAATAACACCATGCCCCTTAAGACACATTGGGCCCTAGGGCCATCTTTCCTGACCCCTACAAAAGTGGTCTACCAATGGTTCAGTAGATACAAATAAAAACACATTATATCCCTCTTGTTAGATTTAACTATTAAACCTCAAATGTTGTTCTCTTTCATAATGATGCCCGATTAGGAGCTCAAATAAAATATTCTTCTTAGGCACCCATGGCTCAAATCGTTTCTCACCATCCCTTATAGTTTCCAAGATGAACCTATCTTCCACCATAAAACTAAGACTAATTACATTATTAGTAGGACCTTTTTCTTTTTCCTTGGCCCCAAAAGAGATCGTTGAAATGATCTTCATGATATTCAAAGATTCTTCTCCATATAAAATCATACAAGTCAATGGTTAGGGTGATTCCCAATCAATATTTGAGTTTCCAATTAAATCCCCTCTTATCCCCATATGCATCCAACATGATGTAGACCCATCTCAAGATGAACCATCCATGCTTTATATCTATCTATCTATCTATCTATCTATCTATCTATCTATATATATATATATATATATATATATAATGACATTCAGATGACATCTTCATCTCCAAAGTATTTATTTTAAAAGGATGAAATCATCCTTGAATCCCTTGCCTATCAAATAGGATGACATTTCTATATTTTCCTTGAACCCGTCATCTTTCATCCTAAGTTCCTCCTTAAGGCTACCTCTTGCCCACCATCCCATGACATGAGTCTTCAATTTTAGTGTAGAGAAGTCCTCCCCTATACTTCCTCATGTTTTGAGGAAGGGAATTCCCTCCTGAAAATGAAAGAATCAATTTAGATGCTGACACCAATGGACATTAGAAAAGGTTGTGATTAGTCTCTTCTCTCTCTAGTGATGAGGTCATTGCTGTCTTTTCACTTTTCCATAACCATGTTGATCTCTCTATTTGGAAGTATGAATATATGAAAGGCATGATCCATCCCTCTATAGTAATTCATGATAGCATAACTTACAACAATCTCTTTTGAGTTCATCAACATCAATGGCTAATGAAACCTAATCTCCTTGACAAGGTCAAAAGTTAAATTCACAAGATTCTTGACACAAGATTCATTTGCACCAAATATTTTATGTGGGTCTCCAATTCAATCCTAATCATGAAAAGTTCTAGGGTTGTATGTTTTTGTGTTGACTCTAAGGACATCAACACAACCTACTTAAAAAAAAAATCTCTCTTGCCCTTCATTGAGATCATCATTGACTCTATTGTAGGATTGGGGATAATGACTCTTATGGATGGGTTTTCCAATTGCAACCAAATTGATATTGTCAAACAAGATCAAATTTAGACCAACTTAACCACCCCTTGGGGCACTTTATTTCAAAGTTATGACCTTTGGCCTCACAAGCAAGAATACCATCTACCAACATGCTATGATTCTTATGTTTCATCACCTAAGAAATAATATTTTCTAATCCTACACTAACGGAATCATACAAAATTCTTGAATCCTCCATGACCATGTTGGAGATCGTTGCATAATCTTCATTCACCATTGCAAGCTTCGATAAATCTAAACCTTAAAAAGTCCATTTTTAGCATTGAGGTTTGTAGACTCGTGGGATTCTTAATGATGCCATCAAAATAAACCTAAAAAATATCCATGTAATTCATTATCTATCTCCTTCTCATATGATTATTGAAGTATGTTACTTCCTAGGAAAACTCAACTCCATTTGATGCTTCCTCACCAAATTCACTCATTGAGTCCATGCCAGAAATGCAATCCTCAAGAAGGGTTCTCCTTATGCTTAAAAATTAATTAGTGGTAATCTAATGTAATAGTGTAACAAAAACCATAACTTTGTTGCTAAAACTAAGTAAAAACAAATATGGACATGTTGCACAAATGCAAACATAAATCTTAACCCTTAAGCATGAATGAAAACAATCAAGATATTAAATTATGGATTCAATATCATAAAAAATATTCAAATAACAACCACTTGGGGGAAAGAACGATACTTTATTTATTCCAAAGCAAAAATAAAAAAATACAATACATCACTTGAGGATAGTATGTTGCAACAAGTGGTATTTAAATATCTATGTGAGAGGGTCCTTTTACCTCCTTGTATGTTCAATTTCCATTATTGTTATGTGTAGTAGCAATCTCTTTTGCACATGGCCACTATGAAGAGTAAGATAATAGCAAGAGAGAAAGAAAATTTATGAATGAAGCGATATAATTAAGAAACTTTATGTCTTCAATCGAATGTTTTCAACATAACCTTCTTGTTTTTCTCTCTTATGAAATGCATTCCCATGGCTTCTTTATATAAATAGACATAAAAACTCCAATATTGAACTAGATTCCATATAAAATCCTCATTTATTATTGAAAATCCATAAGCTTAGTGGACATTGGGGAAGGCCAAGTGATTGACATTTATGGATATGGGAGTTCAAACTAATCTACATGTACTCACGACACTCTAGAACAAGCATATGCACATTTATGGGTTGTGAACCTATCATTTTCTAGTTTACAAGGGTTATGAAAATTTTGTGGTAATATCCATGTGAGTAGTGCTATTAAAAAATGATAAACCATGCTAGCCTATAAATATGCAATTGAAAATTTTACCAATCTTATTGAGGTACAAAGTGACCATGTTATGATATAGTCGGTCACATTTTAAAGGTTATACATGGATTTGTGACATTTCCAAGTACAATTTATCGTATTTTGCAAGTTAATGAATTAGGTTGATACGATTTACTCTTGATATATTATAAGCAACTAATATAGTGAAATACATCATGAATTTGTCACCCAATGGGAGAAAATAAAGGAGAAGAGTATCCAAAGAGGGAAAACCACCCAAAAGAAGTGATGAAAACCAATAAGAATGAGGTGATGTATGTATATGACATAGATATAAATGAGATGGGAATTCCATGTTAATAAAAATGTAAAATCTAGGTACCATATGAGATCATGGAATTATCAACTAATTTGAGATATGTTTAAAAACTAAGTCTAGTTATTTATATAGAAAAAACTAGGATAACAATAGTTTCCGCACAAGTGGAGTACTGTAGAAAAAAGAGATCCACTAAAAATGGGAACGTAGGTAATGTAAAGGAAGGAATATCAAAGTGGGAAGCTCATAACAAATACTAAAATCATAACTAGTCATGTCTTGAGAGTCTTCAACTAGAGTTAGAACGCTACAATGAACACTAACTAGATCATTTAGGGATATACCTAAAGGGTAACATCTATTTGAGATTTAAAAAAGCATTGAAAAGAACCATACATATCTAGTGGTAGCTAATAAATACTAGAATATTACAACTATCAATGCATATGTTTCTCCATGATACAATAATGACTTGGCATTGAGCATGTGAGAAACAATCGAATGAGGGAGAAATGATGACAAGGTAAACCATCAAAGATGGGAATGCATAACAAGGTACAAAATCATCTAAATATATCCCTATAATAAATGAGTGATATGTAATAGAGCAATGGAGTCTGTATAAGGAACATACATAGGTGATTCAATGTAGATGCTCAAACAAGGGTGACAAGGACTACTACTAAAAAAGAAATTATGCTTAAAAATGAAACAAACAAAGCCTTGGTAATTTCCCATTTTTATGGAGTTTATTAAATTCTTCTGATGTTTTTGGATTTTTGTTTTATAAATACTAAAATAATGGAAGAATATGGATATGTTACAGGCAAGGAGATAGGTGCCTAAAGTGAAACCCAGTAGTTATAACTTGCATGCTTGTAAATAATGATGATAAATGGGAGCCACTAGGGAGGGGCGCCAAGTGAGCCTACTTAATGGGAGAATTAATGGAGGGATAAAATATTCAACAAAAATTGAGGCAAGAGGTGAATGTTTTTTTTGCTGGGCAAAGGATAAACTATTTATATTAAAAAACCAAAAAAGTATTTACAAGAGGTGTGAACCTCTGAGAGCGTGTGTTCAACTCTCTGTCAAAGTTTTCCCTATCAACCTGGATCCTCTGCTTATACAAGCTAGAGGTTACAAAATCATCAACAGAAATAGTTTTTACTGCGACATAGTCAGACATAGAAACAAGAAATTAACCCGGTCCACAAGACACATTACAAAAAACAGGGGTTCCATGCAGCATTGCGTCAAATGCTGGCCGCCTCCTAATGAAACTGAACCAAAAAGGAAAAATGTCGTGCGCCTGAGACCATAGGCTTACCCTTGACGCTTCTGCCATTACTTGTTCTGCTGCTTCCGCTCCTCAGCTTCACGTTCCAGTTCACTCTTTCTTCGATCCTCTGCTGCACGTTCCGGGTCACGCTCCCAAGTCACCTCCATCCCATCCGGAAGGTCTTTGAGACGATCAATACCAGGCGGCAATTTAAGGTACAGAGTGTAGTCGAAAGAGTCCTCTGTCTCCTCATTCCTTATCTTGCTCTGAGGGGAGGAAGGCTTGCTGCTTTGAACCTCCATTAGAGCCTCAGGTGGATTCTCAGACGTAGCCATGGGCTCTTTTCCTTTGAGGCTGCCAATTTCCTGTAAAGCTTCAGCCTGCTCCGCCGAATATCCAAGGGTGCTCTCCTCATCTATCCTGCTCTGTAACTCAGGGCTGTATGAACTGTCAGCCAAATCCTTTAACTTGGTTGAATTGTCCGAGGAGGGAGGCGTCTTTTCCTCTATTTCAGCCTTCCAGCTACCGTCCTCCTCATCCTCCTCAGAAAAAATGACAGTAATCATGGCTTTTACCACAGGCTTATTCCTCCTTCGATGGTAATGAAGAGTCGCGGTCTGCACTGAATTGCTTATGTCTGAACTAGAGTGCCCCGAGTCAGAGGAGGGTGGTGAAGCAAAAGCCAGTGGTGAGATGTGCCTCGGGCTTGATTGGCCCCTGCCTCTTGAGCCGCCTCGCTGCCCGGAATTACGCCCCCTGCGAGGCCCAAGATACCCAGTGCGAGGAGCCATGATGAACCCAAGATACCCTGCTGCTCTCTGAGGACGAAGTTGGGCTTCCTTATGCCTCTGTCTGCCAGAAAGAGTTCCGTTGCAGAGGTTTCCCCGATGGCTCAGCAACCCAATGGCCAACTTCAAATTCTCCTTGGAAGAATGAGGAAAAACCACAAGAATTGGACAGGGGATGGACTCGAGGGTGGGCTTACTGCCCTCAGAGCCTCCCTCCTCAATTCTGACCTTAACTGCTAACCTCTCCAGACCAGAGCCGAACTGCAGACAGAGAATGAGGAATGTTTGCGCCATTATGAGATAACTGGCGTCGAAACCTTGGGAATTCAAATGCATTAAAGAGCCATTAAGGCTTGTAAATTCGCTTGGGACAAAAGCCAGCCCAGAACCCATGGCGACCACCTGTCTGTGGCGTGGCGACTTGTACACAGCGCGTGGATAACGCATGAACTTAAATGCGTATAATGACACCCGCATCCGGGTAGCAAGAGGTGAATGTTATGTATCAAGCATGACATAATAATTTTTTTTTATTGAAACTAGTTGGAAGTTTGACTAAATAAGTATTAATTTAGAAGGAAAAAACTACATGATTAGGAAGTGCTTGAGAAAAAAATGTAGTTGCATGAATGATGGATAAATTGCAGCTTGTTATATCCGATACGAGTTAAAATAAAAACTGAACCAAACCTATAAATAAGGTGGGGCATAAATTTTATGAATCATTTACATTTGTTCGAGTTCAAGTGGACCTCCTTCACAAAAACCTTTTGTAGCTCATTGCAAAGAATTGGATCCTAGAAATAAAAATATGTGACCACTAAGTGAGTGGGATCATCCCCTATTGAATTTTTAACTATTTCATTTCTTATATTAAGGCCTAGTTGACCCACATTGAATTCATGTATTTTGAAGGAAAATTTGTATGAATACCATGATTATTCCTTCGAAAATTTCAAAAATTTGTAAGAAATGAGACCATTCAGTGCATAATATCATCATGTGATTATTATATGCGTATGATACAATATTTAAGGTGAAAATGCCATCTTAAATAATCATTGAGTTGATGAAAAAAATGTCAAAATAACCCTTTCATAGAATATTGATTTTGGAAGATTATTTCATATTCAAAATATCAATTATTGGATTCACACTTACGTTAATGGGCCTGGTGGTAGGGGACTATGTGTGTGAACAAGTATAATACAATTTCTTACATATTGAAACACTCATGAATCATAAACAAACAATCCCACTTATGGAACACAACATATAAACGAAAATTTATTTATAACAAATATTTGTAGGCACTAACCTACTGATACAAACTTTGTAGGCACCAACCTATTATCACAGACTTTGTAGGGACCAACCTACAAGACATACCAATCTACCCTGCTACAAGATGGGAACCAAACTAAAAGAGACACCAATTCCCTCTATTGCATGATTTGTAGGTTAACAACCTACACGATACACCAATCCCATTTGTTGCAAGATTTTTAGTAACCAACCTATAGGAGACACTAATCTCCTCTATTACAAATACTTGTAAGCACAAACCTAGTTCATTGAGTTTGTTTTCTACTTTTTCCTTCATCGAGTCTATTAGCTGCTTCTACCTTCACTGGGTTTTCTTACTATGTTCACCTACTCTTCTTGTTGCTCCTACCTTCACCAAGTCTAATTCCTAGAAAAAATGTGTTTTTGGCCTATTCCCAAGAATAACCTTACACAACATTCCATGTATCCAATTTTGAAAATATAATTTTGAAATTTTTACCTGGGACACTTCTATATGTATCCTTGGATCTTTGAAATTTTCATAGTTTGAAAAGTTCTAGCAGATAAGTTATAGTAAAAATGCCAAACTGGTCTATTTGAATGTGATTTTGGGACTATTCAGTAACCCTAACTTCCATAGAGAATATATCCAAATTTATAGTGAATGAAACTCTAAAACCATAGGTACATAGAGATTTCATATATCCCATCAATATTTCATAGTCTAAAACAAATCAGGAAAAAAAACTATAGAAAAAATGATAAAATGACTTATTTGAAGCAAATTTTATGAGCATTAAAGAATCATAACATCCTCAGAGAATATATCCAGAATTATAGTGAACCAAAGTATAAAATTTATACCACGGGTACAAGAGGATTTCCCCTATATCTCCTAAAAAATTCATAGTTTGTAGCATACCATAAGAAAAGTTATAGAAAAATTCCAAGCTAATCTATTTGAAGTAGATTTCAGGAGCATTTAAGAACCCCAACTTGCAAATAACATATATCAAAAATTACAACGAACTGAATTATGGAATTTCTACCATAGATATAAGCATATATTCCCTTTATTTTTCCCAAGTTTCATGGTCTGAAACATCCAAAAAGAAAATTTATAGTAAAAATTCCAAGCTATCCTATTTGAAGTAGCTTTCATGAGTATTTGAGAACCCTAGTTTCCTTAGAGAAATATCTCTAAATCACAATGAAAAAAAATTTGAAATGTATAGCATAAGCGCATAAAGATATCCCTTCTATTTCGTCCAAGTTTCATAGTTTGAAATATCCAAGAGGAAACATTATAATGAAAATTCCATGATAACTCGTTCACTCCAAAAACCACATTTTTCTTCACCTTTAAGGCCCCATGAATACTCACCAGCATTTGTTGCGCTACTCATATCTCTTCTTTCTTAGATACTTCTCTTTAAATGTACTCATATATCTTTTATTTATAGTGTTTCTACGTGTAATTATGGGGTTGACCTGTAAAATTAGTTAGGCCAACCTCACATAATATTTCATATCTCCTCATTCCTATGGAGTTAGAGGGATACCATTGGAAATTTTTTAGAATAATTTTTAAGCCATATATCCTATGCTCCTATTTGATTAGGTATTTAAAATAAAAATTCCTTCAATGATAGGGTATTCAAACTAGGTAGAAAAAAATTGGGTATGCAAACAATATTTCCAACAATCTTCATCTTCCAATCTTTACCTTGGATACTTTTTATTTTCCCCTCTTTGACATTGATGAAAACTATATCTCCAACAACACTTGTGCCCTGTCCCCCCACCCAAAATTTTACATTATCATTTCCCCCATAAATTTGATGTTAGCGATAACACAATATTCAGGAATCTCCTCCTTTACCACTGATAAGGGCGTAGACATTTTTTCATTGTTTCTATAGGACCCTCCCTATCTAGAAAGTCCCTTTATATGCAAACTTCCCATGTATGTAACACCTGCCCCTATCTACAATCTCTCCCTATTTGACATCAATCAAAAAGGGCTACTCCCTCTAATCTTGCGCCTTCCCATCCTAACGATTTCGGAGATATATCACTCTTAACTTATTGCTGAGATATTCAAATGTTTCTTTGGGAAGAGGTTTGGTAAAGATATCCAAAACTTGTTACTTGGTAGCAATATGTTGCAACTTAACACTTTTTTTAGCTACTTGTTGTCTTAGAAAGTGATACTTGATGGGATTGTGTTTCGTATTTGAATGGTTACATGGTTCTTTGAAATGTTGATTGCACGTGTATTATCATAGACGGTTTATAATATTTGATCATATTCTCCCTTGATATTATTCAGAGTCTACTTCATCCATAACTTGATTACAACATGCTCCTATTACAATGTATTAAACTTTGGCCATGGATAGGGAGATTAAGGTTAGTTTCTTGATCAACCATTATACTAGACAATCTCCTAGAATGAATGCTCGTCCACTTGCACTTTTCTTATCATCGACACTTCCTACCCAATTTACATTTTTTAATGTTGTTAAAGTAAAATATTTGCTTCTTTAATACCATAGGCCAAATTCCAAAGTGTCGTTCAAATATATGATTTTTTTTTTTTTTAATTGCTTGCACACGTGTCTCCTTTAGTGTACATTTAAATATTGCAACCAACCCCACTAATTGCACAATATCTGGTCTTCATGCTATCAAATATAGTAATATACCAATCATTGACCTATACATAATAGGATTTTTATTGGGGGATCCACCATATTTTCTCAAATTGCATCCTATGATCACAGGTCTACTAACAAGTGCATAGTTTTCAATCCCAAATCTATTCAACGTTTCCTTAATGTATGTGGTTTGGGAGATTAATATTCCTTTACTAGATTGAACAATATATAGACTTAAAAAGAATGTCAATTATCCTAGCATGGACATTTCAAATTCTTTCTACATTTATTTTGCAAAACTTTTTCTCAATGTGTCAACATCACTTCCAAAAATAGTATCATCTACATCTACCATGATGGCTAATATAATTGCATTATCTATTTTGATATAAAGATTTTTAATTTTTATTTTATTTTTTATTTTTATTTTTTTTATTTTTATTTTTTTTTATTTTTATTATTTTTTATTTATTTTTAATTTTATTTAATTTTTTTTCTGCTACTCCTATTTTGAATCCTTGTTGTTGTATCTACTTTTCAAGTCTTACTTACCAATCCCAGGGAGCTTTCTTTAGACTGTAAAGTGCTTTCATCAATCTCTACACATCATTTTCATTTTCTCAAATTGCATCCTATGATCACAGGTATACTAACAAGTGCATAGTTTTCAATCCCATATCTATTCACAATTTCCTTAATGTATGTGGTTTGGGAGATTATTCCTTTACTAGATTGAACAATCTATAGACTTGAAAAGAATGTAAATTATCCTAGCATGGACATTTCAAATTCTTTCTACATTTATTTTGCAAAACTTTTTCTCAATGTGTCAACATCACTTCCAAAAATAGTATCATCTACATCTACCATGATGGCTAATATAATTGCATTATCTATTTTGATATAAGGATTTTTATTTATTTATTTATTATTTTATTTTTATTTTATTTTATTTATTTATTTATTTATTTTTACTGCTACTCTTAATTTGAATCCTTGTTGTTATATCTACTTTTCAAGTCTTACTTACCAATCCCAGGGAGCTTTCTTTAGACTGTAAAGTGCTTTCATCAATCTCTACACATCATTTTCATTTTCCAATTCTTGAAATCCCTCTAGTAATTTAACATATACCTCTTATTTTAAATTTATATTATGAAAATCCCTTGAGGGTAGCTCAATTCACGATGGTCATGAAGATGAAGTATTATGTTCCATTAAGTTCCAAGTTAAAATCCTTTGAGTTTACCCATGGTTTGCATGTTGGGGACGGTGTGGTTCATTTAGAGGTTATAGTGGTAGTAGTTGGAATCAACCCGATGTCACACGAGTACGAGACTAACATAGTTGTTAATTCCTCTACATAAAAAAAAAATTATTAATAAAATATGAATTGACATCCATTTAATATATTTTGATTTTTTGAAGCATGTGAATGCAAAGAACATTTTGATCAATTCTAGTCTTGAAACTAGAGCAAAAGTCTCCTTAGATTCAACACCCTCAACTTGAGCATATCCTTTACACACCAATTTAACTTGATTTCTCACTACTTTTCCATCCTCATCCAACATCTTTATAATGCCCCCTTCCATCTAATTGAAATCCCTTAGGTTGTGCATGGTGTTACTTATAACTTAACCTGACGCCTAGGGTCTATGGTGATAACGGGGTTACAAAAATCCATTTTTTCCAACTACATCAAAACTCGAAACAATTTTGACCATTTTTTTTTTATCTCATTAAGAGCTTTCCAACGATGTAAATTTTATCTTAATCTGACTTTCGATTTGGAAGCTATTCCCTTTTAAAGATTGACCAATTAATTTTTTCCACATTAGCAGGACACTACCACATGTGACCCACATGGCTTTGCCACATCACCCTAAATTGTCCATGTCACTCATGGATTTGTTATCGATGGTTATTATTGAGCCTCTATGACATTTTCGATCTCATCCCAACTTGCAGGCTCCACTAGGTCTCATCTCTTTAAACAATTCTATGGATTTGTGTTTATCCAATTCTAAGGGGAAATCTAATTGCACAGATTTTTCTCCATTGATATCAGTTCCAGACCTCGAGATCAATTTTGCACATTCAAGGATATCCTGTCTTGGACCAAATTCAAAGTTTCACAAGCTTGCACCATGCCTCACCCCTGAATGTTCTAGATACATCTCCCCTCATAAGGGAATCTGACCTTAAGCCAATAATCACTCCTGCGGAGCCCACTCTATATAAGTTGCACTCCCTATAAAATATGGATCGTCATATATATGCTCCTAACAGGATTTCTTCATAAATCTAGGGCTCTCCAAAACTTCAATTCTCATTTAACTGTGCATATGTGATAACTAGTCAGATTTCTAGATAGTTGGTTACATATGTTAGTTACACAATAATTCGACCTTTCCCCTATTACTGCTTAAGTCTAACCCACCTCAAATATATTGTTCTTCCCCCAAAATATTTATTAACATATCTATGAACCCACGCAAGTGTTCCACCCAACCATGGCCCACCATAGATAAACTATAATTTAAACGAAATACGACACCATTCAAATCCATTCCTTTTCAAATGGTACACAATTGTTTGTTGGACAGATCGTTGAATCTCCAAATCCACCTGCCAGCCGAATAGATATTTAGCTCCTTCGCCTATCCAAATATAATAGAGCACTGAGGAGTTGGAAAGGTATACAACCCTAATTACATGGTTTTTCCAAGCCTGACATCTAGCCTTGGATACAAGTATAAAGTTCTACCAAACTAGCAGAAGAGGACTTTCCAAGGCCTTATGCTAGAAATTTATTAAGTCAAGGTATTTCCCATATACCAAATTTCAATGAATGAAAACCAGATATGGACATTTATCTCTCTTATGGGTTTCATCATCAACATAACAAATACAATGATATTACCATACCTTTCATATATCAAATATTGAATAAAAATAAGAGATAGTTTCAATAAACATATTTCGTAAGGACATCACGTAACATGTTTCCTCTGTGATTATGTAGACATCACAACATCACATAGATGCACATAACTATAAAATGCTCACTCAAGGTTCAAACAAGTATCAAATAAATATAGATGAATCCTCCAATCATCACATAACACCTAGTTACTTTATCCTCTAAAGAGGGAGTCTACAACCTTCAACAAGGAAATGAACCATGATATTGACAACATGTTAGATTATAGAAATCACATAACATAATAGGTTAGGTTAAATGTTGAAAATGCAAAAATAAAATCATGATTTAATTTTCCCTTGGATTAAATTAGGAGAAAAATTGTAGTTCCACATTACAAGACAACTTGTAAGAGTTAACTAAGTTAATTTCACTTAGTTGGCTCAATTCATTCGAGTTGAGGGTCTAACTAGAGTCATGTAGAGTGTCTCCTACATTATAGGAGCCCTAATTGGGTTTATTTTGATTTGTAATTAATTAATTTAGTTTAACTGAGTTAAAGTCACTTAAACTAGTTTCAATTAATGGAGGAACTAATAGGAGCTCAGACATTGGGGTGTTACTTCATGTGTTCAACCAATTAACTGATGATTCACTCATAAATAACTCATGCATGTCAGATATGAGAGTTACCCAGTTGAGATTGGAGTTCAAGGGTAGTGTATTATCAGTTGTATAATTATCTGAATTATACAGATGGTGCATGCAGTCACAGGAAGATCCTAAAGGAATTGTGAAATCCAATGGAGGAAAATTCCTATTAAATAGGGGCCTAATTCCTCATTGTATAACGCAAGGAAGTAGGAGCCAGGAAGGTTGGGAAATTGGCTAAGTAGTGGCCAATGATTTTATAAGACGCAGTGAGACAGATAGAAATAGTGTAGAGGTTTCTAGAGCTTGAGGAAAGCATTGTAATCTTCTCATATTTTCTGACTAGTGAATATACAGATAGTAAAGTGGTTTTTAACTATGGCTTTCCCCAGGAAATCATTGTGTAATCTATTGATTAAATTACTTCTCTTGTATGCTTTGTGATTTTGTGATCACTTAATTTTTTTCGCTGATGAGTAGAGTAGATTCAAGTCTATTGTTTTAATAAATTACAATTAGTAGTTTGAATCTACAAGGAATTTCTACATGGTATCAGAGCTAGATTTTTGGAAATCTCTACATGGTATCAGAGCAAGATTTGTAGAAATTTCTA
Organism: Pinus taeda; assembly: GCA_000404065.3. Classification (NCBI taxonomy): domain Eukaryota; kingdom Viridiplantae; phylum Streptophyta; class Pinopsida; order Pinales; family Pinaceae; genus Pinus; species Pinus taeda. Next base: position 98,702 of record APFE030670301.1, on the reverse strand, counting down.
CTTGGTATCAAAGCTAGATTTGTAGAAATATCTACTTGGTATCAGAGCTAGATTTGTAGAAATATCTACATGGTATCAAAGCTAAAATCATGAAATAAAAGAAGAATTTAAAGTTGTCCTTGCATATTAATGGAGCTCTAGTTCAGGGCAGATCCAGAAGACCCTATGTGTAGACATTTTAATGGAGCTAGAAGGATACTAGTAGGAAAATCCATGAGCCAATGTTTAGTGACACAAAAAGGAGTTGTGATCATTGATATTGAAGAGTAGATAGAATTCCCACATGGAGATCAAGACTCAGAGGGAGTCTAGTTTCAGTGGGAGAAGCCCTATGGAATCTTGTACTTCAGGATCTTGGGAGATCAAACTCATTATTGCAGTAGTTGCAACAGCAGTGCGGAAGCAACATCAGAGCAGTAGTAGTAGCATTATAAGTATATTAGATTTAGCTCTTGCATGCAAAGTCTTGAGGAGCAAGGAAAAGGTTAGAGACTTGGCGGTTGAAAGGGATCATGAATTACCTCTCAACATGCAACCTTAGAAGCAACCTAAGCAAGTTGTGGAGTAGCCACAATTAGAGAAGCATAGAGGAGATCGAGTGGAGACATACACTCAAGTAGAGACCTCTAGTAGGGTAAATTTCAAGACAAGTGGGAAGAAGGAGCACATGCATCCATAAATCTAGGTGTGAGGTGAGGTGATATGAAACCATAGTCCCAAGAGTCTAGAAATTTGGGCGGGGTCCATGGATAGTTTTTTTGTCACATGGATGACCTTGCTATGAGGTCCCACAATATTTAGTAGCAAGAGGATCAGTGTCAGACAAATATTGAGGAGTTCAAAGCAATGTTGATAATAGAGCAGGAGGCTTGGTAGATTGATTCAGTGATTAATTTTTATTTATTGTTGATGATTTTCAATTGCAGATGTTGTAGTAGCAACAACAACAGTGAGAAGTCTTTCATGCAATACGTCCAAAGGTACCGGACCAAGATAGATTTGAATTCCTTTCTTGTTGAGAGGGAGTGTTAAAAATGCAACAAGAAAATCCTGATTTAATTTTCCCTTGAATTAAATTAGGAGAAAAATTGTAATTCCATGTCACAAGACAACTTGTAATAGTTAACTAAGTTAAGTTTACTTAGTTGGCTCAGTTAATTCGATTTGAGGGTGTAACTAGAGTCATGTAGAGTATCTCCTACATCATAGGAGACCTGATTGAGTTGATTTTGAGTTGTAATTAATTAATTAAGTTTAACTGAGTTAAATTCACTTAAACTAGTTTTAACTAATAGGGGAACTAGTAGGAGGTTAGACAATGGGGTGTTGCTTCAGGTGTTCAACCAGTTCACTGGTGATTTACTCATAATAACTCATGCATGTCAGATCTGAGAGTTATCCGATTGAGATTGGAGTTTAAGGGAAGTGTACTATTAGTTGTATAATTATTTGAATTGTGCAGATGGTGCATGCATTCAGAGGAAGATCTAAAGTAACTACGCAATCCAATGGAGGAAAATTCCTATTAAATAGGGGCCTAATTCCTCATTGAATAGTGCAAGGAAGTAGGAGCCAGGAAGGTTGAGAAATTGGCTAAGTATTGGCCAAGGCTTGTTTAGGAAGTAGTGAGGTAGATAGAGATAGTGTAGAGGTTGATTGAACTTGAGCAAAGCATTGTAATCTTCTCATATGTTTTGACTAATGCAATATATAGATAGTAGGGGTTTTTAGTTGTGGATTTCCCCATGAAATCATTTTGTAATGTGTTGATTCAATTCTTTCTCTTGTATGCTTCGTGATTTCGCGATCGTTTAATTCTTTCCACTAATGAGTAGAGTAGATTCAAGTGTATTGTTTTAGTAAATTACAATTAGCAGTTTGAATCTACAAGGAATTTCTACATTAAGCATATTAACCAACCATGCATATTCATATAAATAACTCTTTAAATCATGAGGTTATCAACAAACACATAAATCCATAAGTTAAACTATTGCCATGAAGACATCTAAAGCAAAGAATTCATTATGATCATGCAAACGTCTCAAAACCCTTATTGACTTAGAGATATTCCATACACATAGCATGTAAATCGAACTCCTGATAAGATAGCCAATAGTCGTGGTTATGGTAGTGAGCTACAATAACTTATAAATAAATGAATATAATTGAAACTTATGAAATCACATATTTGTCCAAAGTGATTTTATATTACCAATCAGGGACATATCAAACAACTTGCAAATGACTATGAAGGATGCCTCCACATAACTCAAGCAACTCATAATCACCATAGATATAGAAGTTAGTCAGTCAACCATGATTAGATATCGAATCAAGCATTCTTACATAAATGACATGGGATTAATCATTATCCATAGGCACAAGAACTCCTATCGTAGCTTGTAGTCTAATATGCATAACCAAGAACACTTATATAGATAGCTTGGAATAACTAGCAACTAAAGGAGGGAATTCAACTCTCCACCCAAAAATAGGCTAGCTACACTACAACCTCTCTTGTAAATGACAACCCTTGAGCTAGATCCAGGGTCTAAAGAAATGCTTGTGTAGGGAAATGTTTCACACTATTTTAGGAGATGGATTCCACTGCCCTTGATATTAAATTAAAACTTCAAGGTTTCTTGAAAAAATTTGCAAGCAAGTTTACATTGTGGGAAATGGATCAAGTTGCAAAGGTAAATAAACTTAGTGTTTTTATTTAAGTTTGTAGAAATAAAATAGAGAAAAATAGACCATGAACAACATCACACAAACAACATTTTTAGGATAGAGTTCACGCCTCCTGGGCTACATCCTTAGGTCCAGCTTCCAATGTTGTCCCTTTCTATTATATGCTCAAAATGTAATTTACATCAACATGCAATGCTCAAATCACAAAAATAATGCTTGCATTGTGTCCATAACACCTAAAACCCGTATCTCAGATCTTCTTGGGCTAAAAAGGACTGAAAAATGATCAAGTTAGGCCTATTTCTCCATTTCTCTACCATATGTCCTGCAAAATGACCAAAAATGCTAACCAGGCAATGAATCCCTTCTTTTGGTAGATCGTTGAGTGACAAATTGGTGTAGGAATGACAGAAATCCCATCGAGAAAGGTGCATATTATTGCCTCCTTAATCATGCAAATAACCCCTTAGCATCAATTTTCTAGCTCCCCTCTTAGTCATGTGGTGCCATGTGGCTAGGGGTTGGGCCACGCACTCACTCCTCCGACTCCTACCCTCTGATTTGGTGTTGTTCATATGGTAATCAATAGATTGGGGGCCAAGCTAATGACCCGCCCCCTCCACATATGCCTCTTAGGCATATGTTTTATTACAAGTCCTAGGGCCAGGGCTTAAATGCCCCACCCCAGTGCACTTCCGCCTCTGGTCTTATCACAAGCTAGGTGACTAGGGTTGGGGCCACATGCCCCACCCTTCTTGTCGACATCAAAATAACATGAGTTTAAATAAAAATTGTCGGTTAGTTATAATAAGAACTAACAATGGAATAACGGTAGGGCGCATCATTGTTACTCGATAGGTCATGGGTCCGATTCTAGTGGAGTAAGTCAAACCCTAAATTTTTTTTTGAATGGAACTCGAGGGCCATGTGGCACATCATGATTGGTCTAACTGAAACCAAATAACCAATAAGAATGCATTGACACAACATGTACGACCTGCCACATGTCAACACGAGAGTGGCCTGTACTGCACACCATACCTTCTCAGTCACCTGTTGATATCAGCATGACATCATTATACAGCCTTCCTAAGTAGCATCCTAGTCAATCCTATAAGTTGACTTTTTAGTTGTTTTCCAAAAATGTCAAAATGCAATAAATTTCACATACGGTGTTGGATTGAGGCGATTAAAGCATCATTAGAATCAAAACAACAATATCTATGATTTGGAACTAGTTTCAGGTGATTTCGAGCACTTTGATTTTTGAGCATATTTTTGTTCCATTGGATCATTCCTCCCCACTAGAAGCTTTTGGACCACTAAAATTTTGTTTTTACTTAGCAAGTAAGTGAGGGTATAAATCCTCACTTTCCTGATCTCAATCCACGTTGCTTTACTTGGATTGGTACCTTTGAGTCCCACTCGAAGATACTCCACATTTCCTTTGCATGAATTCCTGATTCTCCTATCAATAATTGTATCTCCTTGCAACTCATCTAAATATTCAGGAGAAAAATATTCAATAGATGGAATCTGAACATTCGCTTCGTTATCATCAATCATTGGAGGCTCATACAATCTCAAGTTTTCCACATTCACAATAGAATAAATTTTCATATAAGGTGGAAAATCTAATTGAAAAGCATTGTTACCAATCTTCTCCAAAATTTTGAAAGGACCATATCTGATTGGCTTAAGATTTTTACCTTCACCTTGAAGTCTTTCTTTGTTGATATATAATCAAACTTGATCTCCCAATTGGAAATCATGATCAACTCGATGCTTGTCCTGCCTTTATTTGCACTTTTCTTTGCTTTTCTCAAGTTGCTCTCGTACTCTTTGATGCACTAGCTGAATTTGTTCAATGAAATTATTGGCCTTATCCACACCAAAATGTCCATCTACTGTAATATCTTTACCAAAGATGAAATCCAAAGTATAATTTGGAAAATAATCCAAATAAGCTTCAAATGGAGATAGATGAGTACTTGGCATGATTGTAGGCATGTTGGATGTAATGAAAATGCTCATCCCAAAGTTTAGGATTCTTACCATAATATCCAAAAAGGAGATGCACTATTGTTCTATTTACTACTTTTGTATGTCCATCAGTTTTTGGATGAAATGTTGTGCTCTTCTTCAACTTGGTGTCCATGAATTCCCATAAACCTAACCAAAACTTCCCAACAAATTGATAATATTGATCATAAATAATATAAGTGGGCAACCCATAGTGAACCCATACATTTAGGAAGAACATCTTTGTGGTTTGTTTAGCTGTAATTTGTTTCTTACATGGTATCAACACACACATTTTTATTAAATGATCCACAACAACATAAAGATAATCATTAACTTTCTTTGACATTGGTAGTCCTCCTACAAAATCCATAGAAATACTTTCCCAAGGACGAGAAGGAATAGGAAGTGGAGTGTACAAACCCAATTTTCTATTGCTAGGTTTGGTAGTAGAAAACATGGAACATCCTCTTACATATATTTAAACACTTGCATTCATGTGAGGCCAATAACAATACCTATTAATTTGTGCAATTGTTTTTCCTACATCAAAGTGACCAACAATAAGAGAAGTGTGGGCTTTCCTTATGACATTGACTCTTTCACCCTGCAGAACACATAACCTTCCAAGATGATACAACAACTTGTTATGAACATGATAATCCAACTCTTTAACATGATTTCCTTGAATCAAAGTTGCATAAACATCTTTAAAATTGTCATCTTGAGCATATTGTTCAATATAACTTTCATGCATGAATGAGTTATGCTTAAGAATGACAAATCCATTAACAATAGGCCTTTACAACATATCAACAACCTAGTTGTATATAGCTTTATTGTACCTCATTACCAAATGACATTGCTGAAGAAATCCCAATCACCTGAAATGTCTAGCTTATTGTAGGCTGGTTTGCAATTGTAAATATTGTAAATATTGATGGTCAGTATGAATACTTGTTTCTTTACCAATCAAATAATGCTTCCATTTCTTTGTGGTTTTTACCAAATCATACAACTTATTATCATAAGTTGGATAGTGTATTACTGCATTGGTAAAGGTTTCAAAATGATAACGAATAGGCTTACCATGTTGCATCAAAACTACTCCCATGGCATAGTCACTTGCATCGGTTTGAATCTCAAATTTTTGCTTAAGAACTAGAAGTACTAGAACTCATGCTAAACTGATTTTCTATTTCAATGTATCGAAGGCTTTCTACTACTTGCCTCTCCATTGAAAGACTTGTTTCACACTTGTCAAAGCATATGGTGGTGCTGCAATGAGTGAGAAGTTAGTTATAAATTTCCTCCAATATTGGGTTGCTCCCAAAAAGCTCCTAACTTCTGTTACATTGTTGGGTTTATGCCAATTCACAATGACTTCAACTTTTAAGGGATCAATCTTCAATTCACCCCCTCCTACAATATGACCCAAATAAACCAAAGAGGTTTTCCAAAATTCACACTTAGACATCTTCAAATACAATTTCTCTTTTTTCAAGACATCTAAAACATGTTTCACATGTTTGACATGTTTTTCATGTGTCTTACTGAAAATCAGAATATAATCTAAGTAGACTATGACAAAATCATCAAGGAATGGTATGAACACATCATTCATAACTCTCATGAATGTTGTAGGTGCATTGCAAAGTCCAAACGACATAACTAACCATTCAAACAAACCTTGTTTTGTCTTGAAAGTAGTCTTCCAAATATCACCTTCAACAATCCTTATATGGTGATAATCTCTTCTCAAATATAACTTATTGAAATAGAAAACATCCTTTAATTGGTGTAGGAAATCATCAATATGAGGAAGAGGATAATGATTCTTTACCATGATTTTGTTCAAAGCTCTAAAATCTACGCACATGTGCCATATACCATACTTCTTTGGAACCAAGACAATAGGAGACCCACAAGAAGATGTGTTGGGCCTGATGAGACCTCTGTCAAGCATCTCTTGAATTTTCTTATTGATTTCTGCATTCTCCAAAGCTGACATTTTGTACATGCCAATGTTTGGAAGAGGTGCATCATGCTGCAATTAAATATCATGTTGGATCCCTATTTTAGGAGGAAACCCTTCAGGTTCTTGAAACATCTTATCATAAGTGTTAACAACTTCAACCAAATCATGCTTGATTTTTGAATCACATCCTTTGAAATCTTTACATTCAACAATATCCTTATCTTTGATCATCATCAACACAAAATTCTTACTAGCATAACAAGCCTTTTCATCTTACCACACTTACAAGAGATAAGTTCATTTTCTTGCGATGTGCTATAAAAATATACTTAACTCCATCTTTAAAAGGATGATATGTGTTCTCATGATGATATAATATGGCTTTCCGGTCATAGAAATATGGACTCACTAAAACAATTCCGCATATGTCAGGGGGTACAACATAAATCTCTACCTCATTAATAAAGTTTAGAGTGATGGCGAATTTAAGTTTGCACTTTCTTGTCACTTGAAATTTGGAAATTTCACATACCCAACCCAAATGGTAAGGTTTATTATGAGGTGTAGTTTCTAAGTTTAGTTTCTTTAGAATAGCTTCAAAAATAAGGTTGACTTGGGATCCACTATAATCAAACAATGTATCAACTTTTGTATGTTTTGTCATGACCCTGATATGGAAAAGCTCAATTCTTTCTTTATCAGTTTGAGACTCAACATGCTTACTAGAAGAACTAGTACTTGTAATAGAAGCTTTACCTTTCATTCCCATGGTTGTGATTTTGGTTTCGTACCCCAAATCAGATCCTAAATCTTGTTCAGTTGTTGCAGTAGTATCTTGTTTCCCTTTGGTGTTGAACTTCTATGGTGTCATTTCTAGATGTAGTTTCCAACAATGTTCTTCATCATGGCCTTCTTTAGATTAATGTTTACAGGTAAGCTTCTCTCCCTCTTTCTTGATTGTAGCATTCTTATTTATTTTTCCCTTAAACTTCCCCTTTCCTTTGTCTCGAAATTTAGACGCCTTCTTACTAGTTTCTTGAGGAACATTCTTGCCTCTTGCTTCTAAATGAGTTTCCTGAACACATACTTCATCTAGATTGGTGGGACTAAACATAATAATTGTATGCCTTGAATAAATATGTAATACACCTATGTATTTAAGGAGAGTGTCTTGTGAAGACAAATCTGCACCCAAGATTATAACTCTTCTTATAAATTTGTGTTTGTAACTTTGAACACTCTGACCTTGAGCTTGTCTAAAGTTTTGTCAATCCATAACATTATTTTCTCATGTAATCTAATGGATACAATTTCCTTCTTAATGAAATTACAAAATCATTCCAGTAAGAGATAACTTTACCTCTTTTCTTCAAATCTTATTGATTTTTGGCCTCCCACCAAATGAGATCTACACTTTCCAAATGAAGAGAAGCAAGATGGATTTTTGCAGCATCATCCTTAATCCTTTGAATCCTACAGTAGACTTTAATTTGAAGAACCCAATTATCCAACTTTTCAACATTTACTCCCCCATTATACATAGGAAATTCAAACTTGACATCAAGCTTAAGCAAAGGAGACTTCACATGTCCTTTTGGAGATCTAGGAGGAGTATGTGTGGGTGTTGAAGGAGGTGAATGAGGAGGTGAAGGAGGAGGTGGTTGTGGAGGCTTACTCCCATCACCACCATTACCTTTTTGTTTATTTGAACTTTCTCCTTGCAACCTTATTGTTCTTGTAACACCCTCCTCCCACATCTACCCTAGTAACCGGCCAACCGGGGTAAACATGCGACGAGAGTCCACTGTGATATGATTTGAACTCCTAATTCATGTTAAGAAAGTGGAACCAGCAGAAACAAACCATACAAACTTTCAACATCAACATTAGAACCCTTAGAAACCATCCCAACCTTTATGCCAATCAGCCCCTACGTCCCACTCAAATTTTAGACCACTTGACCCTCGGATGCTCCCATGATATGGGCATGAAATTGTCTAAGAAGCTCTAGATGCTCTCATGACAAGGCATGCCATTGTCCAGGGACTAAATTTCACAGTGTTGTTCCAATGCCCCTGAGATTTGAGCCACTTTTCTGGCCCAGAGCCCGGGTCACTTCTCAGAATTGAATGAAACTCTCAAAACAAAAAGATATCAAGGAAATGGAAATACAAAGGAAATTACGTGAATAAGATCTTGACAGAACCCCTGCTAGCCGTGAAAGGCATTTCGTCAAACATATCATGCATATGTAATCTATAAGTGTAACTTACAAATCTAAGCATAGGGGTCTCATACTCATCTGAGAATCACTAAGAAGCATTGATGCCTCAATACATTAGCTTCCATTTCATCCATTAGGTCATAAATTCATTGTTCATTCATTTACAAGTAAAAACATGATGAGATCCATACATACCTGTTGTCATAAAACACATACATAACCAACATAATAGCAACAGAAATACCAAGGAAATCACAACCTTATGATCCACATATAAACCAATATAATACTCATAAAATAACAAGGAGAAATAACGTCATATTATTGATGCAAAGGCCAACTAGTTGTAGGACTTCCACGAACCACCTGACCATAGACATGGCTGAGCCAAAACTCTATTCAGTCAACCATCCCTACGCCATATTTTGAGCATGAATGTGGGATCTCATAAAACAAATCAATCCAAAACCATCCATGGCTTCCAGAGGCTGACCACATCAACCCATCAAACATTGATTCCACCTCATAGTCAGACATCACCAAACCATCACTATATTGGTCTCTATCCAAGCCATCGAGGGCTCTAGAGCATTTATTCCAACCAAGGCTCCAGGACTAGTAACTCAACCCACATCTTCTATTGGGCTCCAAAGAGTTTGTCCACCCGAGGCTCCAGGACTAGTAACTCAACCCGCCAATGGCTCCAATTTTTTTTTCCAACCAAGGTTCTAGGACTAATAAATCAACCCAAGCTATTATAGGGCTCTAGAGCGTTTGTCCAACCAAGGGTCCAAGAACTAGTAACTCAACCCAAGCTAAGGAAACATGAGAACCAATCAAAAAACAAAGAAAAATGAATCCACAACACCATGGCTATCCAGGAAATGACAAGACTAGGAAATCCATTATCAATCTAGGAAATCCTCCATGCCAGTTATAGATCATGAACAATAAACCACATGCATATGCCATGCATGCCAAAACTAGTGAGGAAAACATACATGAAACTCAATACCTACAAGAAAAACTTGTTGTAGCTACTAATCATGATTTCCTATTGCACTTCCCTTCTCTTTATTTTCCTTCTTGATCCAAAAATCCAAGTATCCCACGCCCTCTAAGAGTTCTCCAAGGAAACTCTAAGTGTCCAAGAATGAGAGAGAAATAGAGAGGAAATGAGAAAGATCCAAAATTGAACTAGAAAAGGGTTACCAACTAATCCTCATAAGACTTTTTTATCAATTAGGCCTCTATTTTCTTAATTTTCCATTATTTTCCTTCAATTTCCTCCTCACATGCAACCTGTGACCTTTCACCTTCCTTTTCTCCTAATTTACATTATTTTCATAAATAAATGTGCCAAAAATGGCATTTTCCTTTCCAAAGCCTTAGCCATGCCTTTGCCAATTTCTTTAGCTATTAATAACCAAATGAACACCCACACTAGGATGTCTTTCCCAACATTCAACTTGGAATAAGTGTCCAATCAACCGTGGTTATTATTTTTCCTTTATTAACTTTTATTACATGGAATTTTCACCAGGGTTGTTTCATAACCCTCCCGCTAGGGGGAACACCATCCTTAGTGTTTAACAACACCTATAACCACAAGAAAAATGTAAGAAAAATCTACTACTGATGAATATTTATAACTTAGCTCATTGTAGTATTTACAAGGATCAACCTGCTGAGAAGCAAACCACCATTAAAACAAACATAACATCGTAATGATATGACAACCATACCGCTTATTGGAGCTTTATAACGTAGCTCATGACGGTTTTTACATCCATATACATATGTACATATACCAAACATCACCAAAACATGTACCAAAACATATACCAATACATATACTAAAACACCATATCAAAATTGCTTTGCCTCAACCGACAAACAATGAAGGATACATAGCCCACATTTGATCTGCCATCTCCCACGTAGCTTCATTGGGGCCCAAAGTGCTTCCATTTCACTTTAACCTATTGGATTTCTCGTTTCCGGAGCATGACAACCTTTTTATGCAATATACACTCCACCTAGTTCCACCTGCAATATAAACTAGTCAATCACATGATCAACATATTTAACATACTTCATAAGCAATGACACATGGAAAATATCATGCACTTTCACTGTTGGAGGTAGTGAAAGTCGATAGGCTACTGGCCCAATACTCTAAACAATACTAAAGGGTCCACAAAACCGTGGTGCCATCTTGGCACATGATCCAATCTGTAAGGATCTCTTCTTTGGTTTGATGCACTAGTACACCTATTCCCAAACTTGGAACTCCTTGAATAGCCTATTCTGATTTGCATAGATCTTATTCCTATCCCATGCAGCCTTTAGATTCTTCTTTATAACCTGCATTTCATGTTCCATATCTGCCAACATGTTTATTCTAATCAACATCCTATTAACTAGATTGCTTCAACTGATAGGAGTATTGCAACTCTACCCATATAATGCCTCAAATGAACTCATATTCAAAGATTCCTGATACCCATTGTTGTAAGCGAACTCTACTAGTGGAAGATACTCTTACCAATTTCACTGTCGATGGATCACATACATCCTCAACATGTCCTCCAATATCCTGTTGACCCTCTCTATTTGTCCATCTGTTTGTAGATGATAAGTTGTACTGAAGGCCAATTCAGTGCCCAAACCTACAAACAACTCCTTCGAAAACTTGGAAGTGAACTTCATATCCCTGTCTGACATAATCTTCTTCATAACACCATGCAATCTAACCACATATTTGATGAATACATGTGCTACATTGCTAGATGAGAATGTAGACTTCACTAGGATGAAGTGCGCAACCTTTGTCAACTTTCCCACAAAAACCATGACAGAATCATGTTGTCTCACTGTCCTCGACAAACCTGTGATAAAGTCCATGGAAATGACCTCCCATTTCTATTCTGTAGTCGTAATCAATTGTAGCAGTCCACCTTGATGTTTACACTCTTCCTTCACACGTTGATAATCGAAACACCTAGCCACAAACTCTGCTACATCCTCTTTAGGTTCGGCCAATAATAAAATCTCTTCATTGCAGTCAATGTCTTCTGATAGCCTGGGTGACCTGAATAAGGTTTCGCATGAAACTCCCTCAATATTACCTTCTTGAGCTCACTATTGTCTGGAACATATATCTTGTCTTTAAATCTAACCAATCGATATGTTGTAAGGCAATAGTCCACATTCAGTGCACCTGCACCTATACTTATACTTGTACTTGGGCTACTACCTGTACTTGTACTTGTACTACCACCTGTACCTATACATGTACTACCACCTATACCTAGACCTATACTACCACCTATACATGTACTAGTACATTGTTGCAACCTGTGCATAATCTCCATATACTAGACATCCTACTGACCTACCTGGAAGATCCTCTCCTGTAAGTCTGTCACATAGGAGGTCATAGCTACTAATTGATTTACCTATACCCACCTACTAATAGCATTTTCCACCTTGTTCTCTTTACCTTTTATATCTCTGATCTCAAAATTGAACTCAGTAATCATGGCAAGCCATTGAGCCTACCTACCATTCAGATTTTGTTAGTCAAATAGATACCGCAAACCATTGTGGTCACTCATCAATATAAACCTCTTTCCCAAAAGATAGTGTCTCCACATCTTCAACACATATATGATCTTTTCCAACTCAAGATCATGTGTGGGGTAGTTCTACTCGTGCTCATTCAGTTTTCACGACTCATAGCATAACACCTATCCATCATGTATAAGGATTCCACCAAGTCCTTTCTTGTAAGCATATGTGCATACTACAAACTCTTTGTCTGGATCTACAATCTTTAACATTGGTGCATGTGTCAACAACTACTTAAGCTACTGAAAATTGGCCTCACACTCCTCTATCCATTCAAACTTCTTACCTTTCATATGCAATGATGTGATATGATAAGAAATCTATGAGAAGTTCCTAATGAACCTCTTGTAATAACCTGCTAATCCCATGAAGTACCTAACCTCATCTACATTCCCGGGAGTTGCCCACTCCATGACAACTTTTATCTTTTCAGGGTTTACTGCAATGCCCTCCCTGGAGATAACATGTCCCAAATAATGTACCTCAATCTGAAAGAAACTACACTCACTGAGCTTAGCATACAACTAATTCTCTCTCAAAAATCTTAACACTGCTGCTAAATGCTTGACATTCTCTTCCTCATTTTTAGAATATACCAATATATCATCAATGAACACAATAAAGAACTTATCCAAATATGGATGCAACACACTATTCATCAAGCACATAAAATTAGTTGGAGCATTAGTCAAACCGAATGGAACTACAACAAACTCGTAATGACCATACTTGGTCCGGAAGGTTGTATTGTAAATGTCCTCTTCCTTAATGCATAACTGATGATATCTAGATCTCAGAATAATATTCGAGAACGCTACTTCTCCCTCCAACTAATCTAACAAGTCATCAATCCTCAGTAACAGATACATGTTCTTGATGGTCACTTTGTTCATCTTCTTGTAGTCAACGCATAATATGAGAGTACCATATTTCTTCTTCACAAACAATATCGGTGCACCCCAAGATGATACAATTGAACTCATGTGTCCCTTTTCCAACATTTCCTTTCGCTGCAGCTTCAACTATACCAACTCAGGTGTACTCATCCTATAAGGTGCTTTTGATGTTGGAGCTACCCCAACTCACCAACTTTGAAATGTGTTGACTGAGATTTTAAACCGCTTGACCCCCGTACACTCCCATGATATGGGCATGAAAGCATCTAGGAGGCTTTGGACTCTCTCATGATAAGGCATGCCAACATCTAGGGAATAAATTGCACCATGGTGTGCCAGCGTCCCCGGGATTTGAGCCACTTTTCAGGCCCAGAGCCTAGTTCACTACCCCGAATTGAATGAAACTCTCAAAACAACAAGATAACAAGGAAATGGAAATAAAATCCAATTACTTGAATAAGACCTTAATAGAACCCCTGCTAGCCATGACAGGAATTTCATCAAACATATCACACATATGTAACCTACAGGCGTAACTGAGAGATCTAAGCATAGGGGTATCATACTCATCTGAGAATCACTAAGAAGCATTGATGCCTCAACACATTAGCTTCCATTTCATCCATTAGGTCTTAGATTCATTGTTCATTCATTTACAAGTAAAAACATGATGAAATCCATACATAGCTATTGTCATAAAACACATATATAACCAACATAATAGCAACAAAAATACCAAGGAAATCACAACCATATGATCCACATATAAACCAGTATATAATACTCATAAAATAACAAGAATAAATAAACCATATTATTGATGCAAGGGCCAACTAGTTGTGGTACTTCAACAAACCACCTGATCGTAAACATGGCTGAGCCAAAAATCTCTTTAACTTGTCACCCCCATGCCATATTCAAAGCATGAATGTGGGATCTCATAAAACACATCAATCCAAAACCATCCAGGGCTTCTAGAGGATGACCACCTCAACCCATCAAATAGTGATCCACCTCATGGTCAAACATCACCAAACCATCACCAAATTGATCTCTATCCAAGCTTTCCAAGGCTCTAGACTGTTTATTCCAACCAAGACTCCAGGACTAGTAACTCAACTCATAGCTATTGTCTGGATCCAAAGCGTTTGTCCAACCAAGGCTCTAGGACTAGTAACTCAACCCACCAAGGGCTCCACAACAGTTTTCCAACCAAGGCTTCAAGACTAATAACTCAACCCAAGATGTTACAGGTCTTTGGAGCATTTATCCAGCCAAGGCTCCAAGAAATAGTAACTCAACCCAAGCTAAGGAAACATGAGAAACAACCAGAAAACAAAGAAAAATGAACCCACAACACCTTGGATATCCAAGAAATGGCAAGGCTAGGAAAATCCACTATCAGTCCAGGCAATCCTCCATGCCAGTGACATATCAGGACCAATAAACCACATGCATATGCGATGCATGCCAAAAATAGTGAGGAAAACATACATGCAACTCAATACCTACAAGAAAATCCCATTGTAGTTGTTGATCCCAATGTCCTCTCGTGATTTCATGCTCTTCCTTTGCTTTCTTGCTCCAAAAGTCCAAGTATGCCACACACTCTAAAATTTCTCCAAGAAAACTCTAAGTGTCCAAGAATGAGAGAGAGAGAGAGGAAATGAGGGTGCTCCAAAAATGAAATGACAAAAGGTTACCTATTGATCCTCATAAGCCTTTTTATCAATGAGGCCTCTATTTTCTTCATTTTCCATGATTTTCCTTCAATTTCATCTTCACATGCAGCCTGTGACCTTTCACATTCCTTTTCTCCTAATTTCCATTATTTTCATAAATAAAAGTTACAAAAATGACATTTTCCTTTCCAAAACCTTAGCCATGCCTTTGCCAAATTCCTTAGCCATCAATAACCAAATGAACACCCACACTAGGATGTCTTGACCAACATTCAACTTGGAATAAGTGTCCCATCAACGTGGTTATTATTTTTCCTTTATTAACTTTCATTACATGGAATTTTCACCAAGGTTGTTATAGTTCTCTCTTGATACAATACTCTCATGATTTTATACATATCATAGAAAGCCTTTATGAAATCTCTCTCATCCTCATATGTCATCTCATGTCATTCTTCATGTGCCATGACTGGTGGAGTTTGAGGAGTTTTTGACCTCCTTGAACCAAGTTGAGGGTTTGGTTCTTCATGCACTCCTTCTCCTATTTTCATCTTTAACCTTGTAAGCATCAAGAAAACACTTTCAAACACAGTCAAACCTTCAAAACAACAATGCTCTGATACCAAACTTATCTGAAATTAAAACTTGAAGGTTTCTTGAAAATGTTTGTAAGAAAGTTTATGTCTTGTGGGCAATGGATCAAGTTGCAAAAGCACATAAACTTAGTGTTTTTAGTTAAGTTTGCAAAAATAAAACAAAGAAAAATATAACATGAACAAAAACACACAAACAATAATTCAATGACGGAGTTCACCCTTCCTGGGCTATGTCTCTGGGTTCAACTTCTAATGTTGGCCCTTTCTATTATATGCTCAAAATGTAAATTACATCAACATACAATGCTCAAATCACAAAAATATCATTCTGTTGAGAATGCCCCAAAACCCCTCTCCAAGCTCTTCTAGGGCTCAAAAAGACTAAAAAATGACCAAGTTAGGCCTCTTTCTCCAATTCTTTGTTATTTGTCCTGTAAAATGACCAAAACTACTAACCATGGAACAAACCCATTCTTTTATCTAATCGTTGAGTGACAAATTCGCACATGAACAGTAGAATTTTCGCCGAAAAACATGCATTTTATCATCTCCTTAATCGCACCAGTAACCCCTTAGCCTCGCTTTTTTAGCTCTCCTCTTGGACATGTGTTGCCATGTGGCTAAGGGCTAGGCCACGTGCCCCCCTCTAGTTTCGTGCCCTCTGCTTCGGTGTTGGTCATATGTTTTATCACCTAAAAAATGATCACCTAGCCATCTCTAACTAGGCGGATCAAAATACACCATGTAGGATTATTTTTACCATAGTAAAATCACCTTCACTATAAGAAATAATTTAGTAAATCATTTTTATTAAATTATTTCCGATTAAAATTAATAAAACCCATGAGAATAATTGAATAAATCATTATTTATTTAATTTTTTCTAGGAATAATTATTAAATCATTATTTGATAATTATTCCTTGTCACATTTGAATAAATAACTCAGGAATAATTAAATAAATCATTATTTATTTAATATTTCGTAATTCTATTTTTGGAATAATTGTTAAACCATTATTTAATAATTATTTCAACTTCACACATTTCTCAATCCTTAGGAAGTAATTAATAAATCATTTTATTTATTAATTATTTCTAAACAAATATATATG